>MDKH01047798.1:0-30560 GCA_005239495.1 Nicotiana undulata | reverse complement strand
CCGGGGTTTCATACCCTCAGGACAGGATTTAAAGACATTACTTACCTTAAAACTAGCCTGAAACTACTCCGCAACGCGCTTGCCTCTCGAATCAACCTCCGAAGGTTCCAAATCTACCAAATTCAGATTTTTATCATCAATATGGGCTTAAGGAACAATTTCCAATCGAAAGATATCAATTTTACTCAAAAATCCGAAACCGGGCAAAACCCGACCCCCGGGCCCGCATCCTGAAACTCAGATATTTTTACAGAAAGGTGTTCTTCGTCTTCCCACGAGTCCGTACATATAAAGAATACCAAAATCAGAGTCCGTTTGACCCCTCAAATCGACCCTTGAAGGTCTCATAATCTCATGCCCCAAAATCCTATTTTTCTACTATTTTTCATGAATTAAAGGCTGGGATTATGGTCTATAATCACCCATAAACGAGTTTTAATGATCAAAATACTTACCTCTGTGATAACCAATGATTTTCTCCTCCAAAACTCGTCCAAGAAGCTCCTTGTCCGTACACCAATGGTGAAATAAGGGTTTAGGTCGCGGATGAAATATTTAAATACTGCCCAGTGATTTCTTCACCGCGATCGCAGCCTTTCCCCTGCGATCGCACAGTGTTCCTCAGTTTACCTCCGCGATCGCATCTCAAGACACGCGACCGCACAGTGTATTTTCCGGACAACCCCACGCGCCCAATTTACCTTGTGCGATCGCTCCCTCACCTACGCGATCGCACTGCTTTATTTCCTTCTACTCTGCGATCGCATATCTACACTTGCGATCGCACAGAGCATTTTTCGCCTGCCCCAAATTAACTCCCTGCGATCGCGCTACTTCTCCCGCGATCGAAGTGAACAATTTCACTGTGCAAAAACACCAGAAAACCAGCAATTGTTCTAAGTCCAAATGAGTCCGTTAATCACCCGAAATCAATTCCGAGCCCCTCGGGACCCCAACCAAACTTACCAACATATCCCATAACATCATTCAAACTTATTTGCACTCTAAAAACATCAAAACTAACATCAAAACACCAAAATTACATCGGATTCAAGCCTATGATTTCCAAAAACTTCCGAAACGCGCATTTGATCAAAAACCCAACCAAATCATTTCCGAATGACCTGAAATTTTGCGGGCAAGTCCAAAATGACCTAACGAAGCTACAGCAACTCTCGGAATCCCATTCCGACCCTCGGATCAAAATCTCGCCTATCAACCGGAATTCGCCAAAATACTAACTTCGCCAATTCAAGCCTAATTCTACATCGGGCATCCTAAAAATATTCTGAACACACTCCTAAGTCCCAAATCACCTAACGAAGCTATCCGAACCATAAAATACGCATTCCGAGGTCGTTTACCAATAAGTCAACTCTTAGTTGACTTTTCCCATTTTAAGGTTGTTCTTAAGGACTAAGTGACTGAATTCTCATTTAACCATTTCGATTTCAAGCCTATCAACTCTAACACATTAATAATAGAATAACCAATATATAATAAGCCACTAACAATAATTACAAATGCAGGTTTCACGTAACGACAGACCGGGTCGTTACATGCATTCATCGATGCTACTATATGTTACTAACTATTTTTCATTCATTAGTTATTAAATATCTCTTTTTAGGATTTAGAAGTTTTATAACAAGCACTAAGCTTCGAATAGAGATGGTAATCCGTCAGGACATAAGGATGGCAGATTGTCCTAGCCTGCATTTGGTAGATAATTTGCGCAATATCAAAGTTGAAGATAAACTGTATAGTGCTCTTTCTTTTATGTAAAAAAAGAATACTTACAAGAAGCTGATTCTATTTTTAAGATCTCAGATTATTCATGAGATAGTTAGATTTATGTATAAAACAAAAGTACTTATAAGGAAATTAGTTTGTCTCTCCTTGTATGCCTCTTTATTAGAAGCTCTCGTTGTTAATGAATATCACTTCAGCAAAATCTTTATCAATGAGTCTACAACTGAATCGTTTCCACCACACAGAAGTTTTTAAGATGAAGAACTGAATTATATAAGGAGTCATTACTATGAGAAAATCACAACCACAAAATTTTCACCTCCATATGAAAAAAACATTTGTTTAGTAAGCTTTTATGTGGTATTTAAATTTCTGGTAGTATTTTTTCTTTTGGGGAATCTAATATTCTAGTCTCCTTTCCAGGTTTCTTCTATGATGTGTTCCTTCATAATTTAAAACTTCTACAAGTAGATAGCATGAAAAATTATGTGATGTTAAAAAATCACCAAGAATTTGTACTTCAAGTTGGAAGAAAGCTTATACAGGTATTAAAATTAGTACGACCTGGTAGTGATATACTTTGTTCCAGAAATATTATATGTTTATCTAATCATGCATGTATTCTCTAATTATTTTATTTCATAATACCAATGAAAATTCAAGTTGACCTTGAAACTTTTCAATTGTTATCTTAGTGCTAATGTGTGTGATACTACTTTTAAAATTGGCATCGCGGTGAGCTACCTTCTTTATGATCTATTAATTAACACTTGATTTATTTAATTGTAAGCATGAATTATGAAGATCCACAAAGAAGAACAACTTTGTGATAACATTTTTATGGATGTTGTATTGACAACACTATGATGTTCTAATTCTCGTATGTGCCATTTCTATCATGGCCCGTGGATTTCTCTTGGCATGATATGATAGGTTTTGTGCATGTATGCACTTGCGTTATGTTGTTATCATAATAGAAAATGGCTTTCACGAGTCACGACCATTAGAAAAAATGACAACATCAGGGGTTTGTGATTTTTCTGTCCACTTTTGGTGCTTTTTATATTGTTCTGTGCATTTCTTGGTTTATAACTTTTAGTTATTTTTGAAAAAGCGTTCTACAATAAATTTTGATGTGGATTTTATTCTTGTGTTGCACGATATGATACATTGTGACCTTACTATATGAAATCATAATTTCTATCTGTTAGTCCATCTACCTTTTACTAGATTATAAATATACATACAATCAAATTTTAAGTTGCATGTTCTCAATTTACAATTTATAATCAACTTCTCATGTTGTCATGCTATTTGTGTGTTCTCTTTGGATTTTGATGGATACTTCTATTTTTGAATAGCAATTCATGTTATTTTTTGTTGCATCATTCATCCCGGCCCACAAAATCTAAATATCATGTTATGTTATGGATAACCATTCATTGAAGTTTTATCTTAATCGTAATATATGTAGCGCCTAGCGTAAAGTGTTTTGAGGCTTTTCGAAGCTCACCAAGCTATGAATAACTTGAAGTTGAACCAAATTTTGCCCATGGTCCATGAAAGAAAGGTAAGAGACTAAGAGAAAAAAGTGGAAGTGTGCATTATTTGACTTCTGCTCACTCTTCACCAGTTACATCGAGTTCTAATAGCTAGTACAGAATACCTTAACCAAATGTTGCTGCTCTGGACTTAGACAAATGGAGTTGTAAGATTCACTTATCTTTCAAATAGTGAGTACGATTGCTTTCGCAATGGCCATAGTTCGACTACCATCTTAGCAGCACTAGGTATATATCCATTAAACTGTGAACAGAGTTCAATACAGAACATGACATATGATAATTGACTCCTCCTCAAACACATGGATCAGAGCTTTTCTTTCTTTATCAGTTTCTTGTATGTGCCTAAGGAGAAGTTATAATTCCAAATCTTGTAAGAGGTTACATTTGATGATATGAATGTTGAGGATTTATTGAATTAGTATCTGCACATTCGTCCAAGTTAATTTTACTACTTAAATTATCGTTAAGCAAATTAAAGGTTCTGCCAATTTCTCCGCGTTGACAATGTGATTGTGAAACGTTCTTTATGGTATTATTTTAATTTCGGACCTGTCTGACTGATCTCTTTTACTGCTGTATGTGTATTTTCCTGTGCTAATACATATTTTTTTGAGAATTTGTAGACATTTTAGTTTAGGGATAATATGTTTATGACTAGTTCACTGAAAAATAATGTGTAGAATCTAATTTACTTAAATTAGGTTTCTTAGCTAGATATTTTAACTTATTGAATATGTACAAATCTGTCGTTTGTCTTTATGTCTGATAGCATGTATCCAGATTATCTCGTTAGAACTTATTTTATTTCATTTCATTTTCATGATTAATTTTTATTAAGGAGACAACTATTTCACTTTGAAATCATATTTTAGGATTTTTCTTATTATAAAGTAGCATCTGTAATGTATTCTTTTCCTATTATTTTTATCGAAAGTTATTGATTTGTATTATTATAATTAGCATCTGCAATGTATTTTTCTCATACTTTTCTATAGAAAGTGATCTTGTAATTTTGCCATAGTTGTAAGACATTGAAGAAACCTGTAATAATGAAATTTATTTGTCTGTTGTGATTCATATATAAATGCACAAGTGAATCAAGCTTTAGAAAAATTCTAAATGTATTCATTGTCCGATATATAATTCTTATTACATTAAAAAATATTTTCGAATACTTTCTTGAATCTGTTAGCTCTCTATTTTGCAATATATTTTTAGATGCTTGTGAACCTGATATAAAGAATATATCAGTTTATTTGTGTTTGTTTCCTGTGTGAATCAACCTCTCCAAGTTAACTAATAATTTGTGGGAGGTTAAGGACATGGCGTCTGGTATTTGCAGTGATACTTCTTGCTTAACATGATAACTTGTCTGCCTAGCACCTTTGCCTACTTGTCCATGTGGTTATATGATATCTTTTCTTCCTGCCTAGCATATTAAATTCATGAGAAATAAAGAAATTTTATTGACAAGATATTCCAAATGCTCCCTTTGGTTAACAGAGATCTAGTTCTTTATCAAGTTAATTTTGAAATGTTCAATTGTAGTTTTTATGTATTATGATATTTGTGAGTTTTGTCATATCTACCTCAATCTCTGTTTTAATAGTATGATGAAAGATGTTCCTCATATTGGTTCTTTACATTAAAAGGATTCTTTTTGAAAATTTTGCTTACTTTTTTTTTTTTTGGATCTTTTGTAGGTGGAGCAAATGAACAAACGGTAGACATAAACATGCTTACTTAGAGTGTTGGTTGATTATTGTTGAAACTTCATATGTTCTGAAAATCATTCGAACATTTTGCAATCTTATGTATATTAATGTTGCATTTGTAAACACTATTGTATAATTTACTTTTATGGATATTACCTTTAAATATTTTGGATTGTCGGATTATGATTTTCTTTATGATAGTTTCTGTTTGTGATTTGTATAATTTTTTGTATATTGTTGTTTTATTAGGACGTTATAATTGCTTTAAAATATTGTTGCAATAGCCTTAAAAAGCCGTTGCCATAGATCTTAACAACCGTTGCAATAGACCTTTTTACCGTTGCTATAGTCTCATAAAAACGTTGTGATAGTATTTATAACTGTTACAAAAGGCCCAATAACCGTTGCATTAACTTACATAGCGACGGTTAAGAACTGTTGGATTTGCTTTGATTAACCGTTGCAATAGAAAGAGCTATCGTAACGGCTGTCAGCCCGTTGCCATAAAATTCTATTGAAAATCGTTACATAACTCCGTTTTCATAGATCTATTAGAATGTGACCTGATGAAACATGCCCTAAACCGTTCCAATAGATCTAGAACAACAATTTTCCTATCTACAGCAACGGTTTTGTAGCCGCTGCCATAGGTTTAAAATTCCAGTAATGTGTGTCGTAGACCAAAGAGTATGGAGTTTCTCCTATGCTTGTCTTTGGCGTAGTGCGGTATGCGCGTAGCAGTTCTGGTAGCAGTTCCGGCCAGTCCCTTAGCGTCTTCAAGTTTCTTTTTCATGATGTTTAATATAGTTTTGTTGGAAGATTTGACCTGACCATTTCCGGCGGGATGATATGGCGTGGAGAGTATGAGCTTGATGTGCTACTTCTCGAAGAATTCATCGGTATTTTTCCCGGTGAACTGCGGTCTGTTATCACAGCTGATTTCCTTTGGGATGCCGAAATGAAATATTATATTTTTCCATATGAATGTGATGACTTCCTGCTCGCGTATTGGGGCGAAGGCACCTGCTTCTACCCATTTAGAGAAGTAGTCAGTCAAAACTAAAAGGAAATGTACATTACCTCGCCCTGCTAGGAGCGGATTCCCCATTTGATGAACAACTAGGGTGACATGACTGAATGGAGGAGTTTTCCTGCTTGGTGTATCATGGGGGCGTAATTCTGTTGTTCGCACTTTTTGACGAAGTTTGCGACTTTTTTTCATGGTGGGCCAATAGTAGCCAGTCCGTATGAGGCATCTGACGAGTGCTCGATTATCGGTATGGGTGCCGCAATGGACTTCGTGTACTTCTTCAAGTACTCGTCTGGTTTGGTTTGGTCCTAGGAATTTTGCCAAGGGACCACTGAACGTCATTTTGTACAAGTCGTTGTCGATGATGTTGTACCTAGCTACCTACATTCGGAGCTTCCTGGCTTCTTTTTTGTCCTCTAGGAGTATTCCCTCCTGCAAGTAAGTTATAATACGGTTGCGCCAGTCCCAGGTTAAGTTCACAGAGTGTACCTCAAGTTGGTCTAATGACGAGTGGAGTAGTGTGACGACATTTTCCTCTCTATTTATGCTTTTTGTTGCTGCTGCTAACTTGGTGAGGCCGTCTGCCACGGTGTTTTGAGCTCGAGGTATTTGATCGAGCCGACATTCGTCGAATTTTGGCAGTAGTTTGTGGATTTCTGTTTGGTACTTTTGTAGCCTTTGCTCCTTGATATGATAAGTCCCTGTTACTTGGTTGACAAAAAGTTATGAATCGCACCGAAGGATGACCCGCGCGCTCCATATTTGAGGGCAAGTTTTAGTCCTGCAATAATGGCCTCGTACTCGGCCTCATTGTTATTCATATCGGGGCATCGTATAGATTGTCGGATTACCTCACCCATTGGGACCTCAAGTACGAGTCTTAGTCCCGATCCTGATGCGCTAGAAGTGTCGTCGGTGTGTAAGACCCATAGGTCAGGTTGAAGGGAAACAGTACGAGAGGCTTCATGTTCGACTTTAGGCATTATCTTGGCGCTGAAGTCAACGACGTAGTCGGCTAAAACTTGTGACTTCATCTCCGTTCGCGACTGATATGTGATATTGTGCTCGCTCGGTTCGATGGCCTACTTGGCCAATCTTCCCAATAGTTCGGGTTTATGTAAAATACTTTTAAAGGGGAAGGTCGTGACGACCGATGTGGGGTGGAACTGAAAGTAAGGTATGACCTTTCGTGAACCCGTAACCAGTGCCAGGGACAGCTTCTCGAGGTGAGGGTACCTCATTTCGGCATCGACCAGGGTTTTGCTGATATAATAGATTGGTGATTGTGTACCTTTGTTTTCACGGACGAGCACTACACTTACCGCTACTTATGACACAACCAAATATACTAGGAGGCATTCGTCGATTTTGCCTTTGGCGAGGATAGATATGCCTTCAGTTCTCTTAAGGCTTCGACACATTCTGGGTTCCACTGGAGTTCGTTATCTTTTTTTTTTGCACTTGCTTCTTGCTGGTCAACAATTCGGGTATTCCCTCGATAACTTTGATCTGGTCGGGGTTGACTTCGATGCCTCTTTGGGATACCAGGAAGCCGAGGAACTTGCCTGAGGTTACGCCGAAGGCGCATTGCTCGGGGTTCAACTTCATGTCGTACTGTCTTAGTATATCGAAGGCTTCTTTCAGGTGGTCGATATGATCTTCTTTCTTGTCAGATTTGACTGACATATCGTCGATGTATACTTTCATTATTTTGCATAGTTGTTCTTTGAACATTTTGGTGACCAACCTTTGGTAAGTTGCTCCTGTGTTCTTCAATCCATACGACATGACTCGATAACAATAAGTCCCCTGGTGAGTTATGAAAGTGGTTTTTTCCTCGTCCTCCTCTTCCATAAGGATCTGATTATATCCTGAATATGCGTCCAAGAAGCTTAGCACTCGTGTCCTGCCGTTGCGTTGATGAGTTGATCGATGTGCGCCGGCGGGAAAGAATCCTTTGGGCATGCTTTTTTCAGGTATGTGAAGTCAACGCACATGCGCCACTTCCCATTTTTATTCTTCACCATGACTACGTTGGCGACCCACTGGGGGTACTTGGATTCTCTGATGGAGCCATTGGCTGGTAGTTTCTCTACTTCCTCATGGACTGCTTTGTTGATTGCGGCATTGAATTTTCTTCTCATTTGCCGTACTGGCGGGTAGAGCGGGTCTACGTTTAGTTTGTGCGTGGCGATGTCCTTTGAGATACCTGGCATATCTGCATGGGAGAACGCGAATAAGTCTGCATTTTTAGTTAGAAATTCATGAAATTTACCTGGTTCGGAGAGTTTGTGTCCGATGTAAGCCTTTTTGCTAGCGTCGTTTTTATCTAGTTGGACGGGGTCGAGGTCTTCTACCGTTGACCCCGCGGCCTTCACGGTGTCAGGGTCTTTGATAATGTCGTTCTGCTCGTTGGGTTTTATTCCCGACTTTGGTAATTGCTATGCTTCCGAGCTCGTCCCTTTCATTTGTTGAGTGTACGTACAATCTCGGGCGATGCGGTAGCATTCTTGTGATGTGCGTTGTTCGCCTCAATTGTTGAATATTCCCCAAGGGGTCGAGAACTTCATTACTTGATAAAGGCTAGATGCAATGGCAATCATGTCGTGTATCCAAGGCCTTCCTATGATGGCGTTGTAAGTTGTGTCTTGGTTCATGATATGGAACGTTGTCTCCAAAGTGACTCCTCCGGCCAGGACGGGTAGCGTTCTTTCTCGTGAAGTTCGTTCAACTGCATTGTTAAACCCTGTCAGTGTTATGCAATGTGGTACTATCTTATCCTCGAGTCTTATTTGGGTGAGAACTCGGGGGTGGATAATACACGCGCCGCTTCCATCGTTAACCATTATTCTTCTTACATCAGTGTCCAAAATTCGTAAGGTAATAACAAAGAGCATCAAGGTGAGGGAAAGTCAAACCGTAGGTATCCGACTTATTGAAAATGATACTGTATTCGAGGTCGTCATACCGTTCATGTGTGATTGATCGCTTCAACTTGTGCGTGGCGGTGAACTTCACATGATTAATTGTGGCTTCGTCGCCTCGGTCGATGATCATCTGGATGGTGCGGGTGGGGGAGGGCGGCTTTGGGGGCCCTTGGTGTTTTTCTCGTCCTTTGCAAAAGTTGGCTCTTCCTCGATCGTTCATCAGTTCTTTTAGGTGTCCCTGGTTGATGTTCACCACTTCATGTCATAAAGCTGTGCAGTCCTCTGTCTTGTGGCCTCGTTCCCGGTGGAACTCACAGAGGGAAATTCTAAAAGTCGTTAGGTTTGAAAAACAAAAGAAAAAATTGGATTTCAAAGAAGATTTGTAATGGAGTTCGATAGCCGGAAATTCTAAAAATTCGATTTCTATTTTTCTAGACTCGTATAAAGATGTTAAAGGACTGTTAGTTGCTGGCCTACTGCTCCTGCTTTGCGAAGTTCTGTTCGCCTTCAATTTCTATCTTCATTTGGGCTAATTTCTAAATTGCTGTCTAGGTATGTATCGTTTGGCCGAAACTTTCTTTTGAATATGAATGAATAGTCTGATTGTTGACTCTGTGAATATGTTCAATTCCTGTATTCTTTGTGTTCGACCTCCATATTTGTTCGGTTTCATTTTCTCTGTCAAGCATTCGTTTGCGATTCTTTGTTTTGAGATGAAGGTGTATATTACTTGCCAACGGAATTTTTATTGTTATTGAATGCTTAAAACGAACTACAGATCTAGATAATAATCGTGAAATAAGTTCTAAGTTTCGTTGAACAATCCGTGAATATCAAATGTTATTTTTGAGGTGAAGTTGAAAATGAGGACTCAGTGTATTGAAAGCTGACGTTAATTTCTTTAAATGGATGCTTTCCCTTTTCACTGGATAAATGTGTAAGATATGTAATTTGAAGAATCATGCATTTTTTGGGGTGTTACATATATGTGAGCTGATTTTCTTAGCTCTCGTTTATTTTAGGGTGTTTTGAATCGTTTGCTTGATTTCTCTTGCTTCTATTTCTATTCATGTTTGCCATTTTGTTCACTGTTGATCCCATATGAAGTTTAAGTGTTCATTTGTTTTCATTGTTTGTCATATTATCTTGTTTCATGTTAGGTATTAATTTTCTTTGGATGCATCATTGGTATAAATCATCTATTTGGTTCAATTGAGCTAGCAGATGATGTAGACTTGTTTAGGCTGATTGTTTTTTTTTCATAAAGATAAAATAGTGAACATAACTAACTCATAATCAGTGACCTCACAACAATCACAAATCATAAAAAAATAATTAACTCATGAACATTTGTAGTTTGCTTTAAGTGCGACTAATAAACATCGTGGCTATGGGTACGATTCCCGTGGCATGGTCACGATGCGTAAATCCTATTCGGGTGTGCATTTCATGTGACCCGACCCTAACTTCAAACAATAATAAAAAATAACCGTGTAGTAAATCGCGGGGGCATTTCATGTGGCGCAGTTTGCAATGTGCACCAAAACGATAAGTGTACGACATCGTGACTTGTTTTCAAAATAAATTCCATAAATGTTAAAAGCGGTTAAAAGTTAAAAGGCTAAACGCACAATAGGATAAAACACGTATATAATCAGATAACTTAGGCCCAATATTAATAGTTAAGCGACCGTGCTAGAACCACGGAACTCGGGAATGCCTAACACCTTCTCCCGGGCTAACAGAATTCCTTACTCGAATTTCTGGCCGCAGACAACTTAAAACAGAATCAAAATTCCTCGGTTTGGGATTTTTAAATAAACGATTTTCCGGAGCATCGTCAAAAATTCGGGTGGCGACTTTAAAACTAAAATAAATGCCAAATCCGAATAATATCACTTAAAGTGGAAAAACTCCCTTATTACCCTTTTATTATCACGGGGATGAAAAAGGAGGTGTGACAGCTCAGGCGACTCTGCTGGGGATCGAACTCAGAATCTCTGGTTCAGGGTTCAAGAATTCGAGCTTATAATAACTGTGATATCTTGGTTTTTATTATCTGATTTTACGTGTTTAAACCTAATGTGCTAATTTCCGCTTTTTACCGCTTTGATATTATCTAAACTGCATAAAACTGTGCCGAAACCCTTCTTCTCTCTGGGTCTTCTAAATCATCTGGGAAGTGTGCACTTCGTGTGACTTCTTTTCTGTTAGAGTCATCCAAATTTTAGAACGAGGTACGGAAAAGTTGCAAAGCCGGTGATGCTTCTGTATTCCCGGTACGCTGCCCCGACCTCGGCTCGATCTGTCCGCTCGAGTAAGTCTGGTCTAGAACAAAACCCCAGGATTCAAACTTAGAATGCCATAACCGCATGCCGAATCCCTAGTAAGTGCGTTGTTTGCATCACGTGCATTTGACTTAGGGGACTCAACACAGGGGTTGGGTCCGCCTAGGATAGGTGAACCCAAAATAAAAGACCACACTGATGCATCTTACGTGTTACTTGGCATCTATTTGTTTCGGCATGCATGTTGACCGACTTCTGGAATAGGAAAGAAAATTTAAAAAAAAAACAAAGAGTGAGAGGTAGGTATTTGAAATATGAAACTCTGTCTATAAAAAAGGAAATAAAATAAATAATTGTTCTCAAAAGTCATGCTTCCCCAGTTCCGTCAAAATTGGCCGAACTACGCGGGCCTGATTCTCACCGGATGTGAGATAAGTAGGCAAACCTCATCGGTTCCGACCCCAATTTTATAAATTCAAAAAAATAATAATATTTTCCTTTAATTTCTTCTTTAGGAGTATTTTCTTAGGAAATTCCAAACAAATAAAAGATAAAAAAAGTAAAAGTTTTAGAACCCAAAAATATTTTTTTTCATTAAAAAAAAAAGAGACAAATCAAAATACCAAAAAATATTTTCTACCTTTTTATTTTTCACAATTTTCAAAAAAAAATCTCAAATTTTTTTTCCTTCTTCCTTCTTTAGGAACGATTTTCTTTGAGACCCCAATTTTCAAAAATCCAAAGAAAAATATTTTCCTTTAAAATCATGCCTGGTCGTATTACTGCTGTCATGGGTCCATCAGGGGCAGGAAAAACTGTTGTATGTAGAATTTCTGGTTCCATCCTTATAAATGGAAAACCAGAACCAATTTATTTGTACAGAAAAATCGTTGGTTTTGTGCCACATGATGATATTGTGCATGGAAACATGACTGTTGAGGAGGATCTATGGTTCAGTGCAAGGTGCATGTTGTCAACAAAAAGAGACAACTATTTCACTTCGGGCAGATGCAATTGTTACTCTTACTCCTCATCAAGGCCAAGATGCCTCAACTATGAACTAGTCAAAAAATGCTCCATCCAACTACTAAGAAAAAGGCAACTATATTGTTTCTTCTCCAAGTCCATTAGCAGCACCACCAAACCCCATCAAGAAGATGACTTTAGTTCAAGAATCGTTTTTATTTCCAATCAGGCACAAGCTGGCCTTAGTTCTGAAATTGCCCAAGGACTTTCAAACGTTGAATTCTGGTTCCAAGCCTAATGCTTATTCTCTGGTTCACTTGACCCGTGCGTGTACCAATCTGGATTGGTTTTCACCAGGTGAACAACTTCACTGTTCCAAATCTTGGTATGACACCAATGTCTTTGTTACTACAGCTTTGGTCAATTTCTATGTCAAGTCTAATGACATTGTACAAAGGCCATGTCGTTAACTTGTTATGGTCAACTAATTCTAATGTCCCTGAAACAAGTGGATTGGTGTAAAGGTTATATTCTCCTCATTTTTGCAACTCTTGCTAGAGCTTTTTCTTCATTCTTCAAAATATCACAATGAGGAATACACAACTCCACTTTCTTTAACTGCACTTGTTTGCCTTATGGGAACCTTACAATCTATAGCAGACACATTTGTAATGGAGCACAACCCTTCTGTTTGGACTATTGGTTTTTACATGAACCTACCTCAACTGCAATTCGAAGCTGCATAGGCTTTGACCAATGTAGCATCTGGGACTTCAGAACATACTCGAGTTGTGATGGAACATGGAGTTGTCCCTAAATTTATTCAACTTCTAAGTCAGGCAGTGATGATGTGCGTGAGCAGGCATTCTGGGCTTTGGGCAACATTGCTGGTGATTCCCTAATTGTAAGGATCTTGTGCTTTGTCAAGGCGCACTCATGCCATTTCTCGGTCAGTTAACGAACACTCAAAGCTTTCAATGTTGTGAAATGCTACATGGACGCTCTCTAACTCTGTGGAGGCAAACCACCAACACCATTTGAGGCAGTCACAGCTGACCATCATACTCAAATCTATGAGGAGGAGAGTATGATGGAACCTTTTTTTACTAACTATTATTATTTTTTGCAGGTACAGTTCATGCTTCTTTGTTATACTCTCAATTGGTAGTATTAGTGCAATGCACTCAGCCCAATAGGAGGTCACACAATAGCATCAACCATGGTTCTCAAGACAAAACTCTGTCGTTTTAGTGGTGGCAAGATTTACCCTGGGAGGGGCATCAGATTTATTCCTTCAGATTCTCAGTTACTTCCATAATAGGCTGAAGCCATCAAAACTTATTTGGACAGGTATGTATAGGAAGCAACACAGGAAGGATATTGCACAAGAAACTGCTGAAGAAAATGCTTGTTCCTCAAGATATTCTCGGTTCATCTTGCTCCAAATGCTGTAGAAGCAACAAAACAAATGTTAACTAGAAAGAGGCTGAGCTCTAAGATTAACTATGATGTGCTAGAGAAGATTTTTGATGAGTCTGCAAAACTTGAGAACCCAAAGAAAAGTCGAAATGTGGATGATTGGATGATAACATGGTAAAGAGCAACAAAATTGATCCGGAAGTAGATGACACTTACTAAGAAGCATTTGACGAGGATGTGCAATATGATGAGGATGTTGGAGGATATGACTATGATTAACACGATGATGATGATGATGATGATGATGATGAATATTGAATTAGTATGCATTCCATAAGGCTGGTTTCCCTACAGAAATGGAGGATATAAGCTATCAGATACCACATTTTTCTTCACTTGTATGTTAGGAATTGTTAGTCTTAATAGCTAATTATATTTCAAGCTATTTTGTTTTTGTCTCGCTTCCAAATTTTTTTTAAAAAATATCAGTAATAAAAAAAAAATCTTATTTTTCTTTAAATTCTTTAGAATTCTTTCTTTCGAAAACTTCAAAAAAAAGAAGAAAATGAAAAATCAAAACCAAAATTCGAAAAAACATATTCTTTCCTTTATAAATCCTTTCTTTCGAAAACATCAAAAACAAAATTAATAATAATAAAAAATATTCTCTTTCTTTTTTTAGAAGTCTTTCGTTCAAAAAAGAATCATCAAACAAAAATCCAAAAAATAAAATAAAATCTTTTTCTTCCTTAGAAGTCTTTATTTAAAGTCCCTCTTTTGAAAGTTTAGATGCAACATTCAAAATACAAAATATTTTCTTTCTTCTCTAGAAGTCTTTATTTCCAAAAAAAAAAAAAGGAAAAAAAAGAAAAAATCAAAATTTAAAATATAGGTTTCCTTTATCTTGAAGTAGTTTCCCCAAAAGTTCAAAAAGAAAAAAAGAAGAAAAAGTCAAATCAAAATCCAAAAATATTTTCTTGATTTTTAGAAGTCTTTCTTTCAAAAATTAAAAAAAATTAAAATAAGCGAAATTAAAAAAAATGGTTAGCTTTATTTACTCCATTCTCAATCTTCTCGAACTACGCAAGATCTAATTCATGCGACGTCATGGTACATAGGCAATCCCCATCGGATTCGATCATAGCCATAAATAAATTGAGTAAAAAGATAAATAAGAAAAAAGACGGAGAAAAAGAAAAATTGAGTGAAAAAATAAAGAAAATAGTGAAAAGAGAGTGAAAAAAAAGAGAGAAAAAAAAGAGAGAAAAAAAAAGAAAGAAAGAAAAGAGTGACAAAAAATAACTGAGAAAAACAAAGAGCGGAATAACAAAAAAAAGAAAAGAAAACGAAATTATGAAAAAAAAGGAGAAGAGGGAGAGATAAAATTTGAAAAGGATATTTAAAGGCGGGGATGAAACATGCAACCGTTCAAACACATGGTAGAAATGTTTAACTAGTTAGGTTGTTGAATCAAGTCACTACATGGTTTTGAAGAATGACAAATGACAACACAGTTGAACCAGGTCCACCAGGGCAAACATAGTCAAGCAGACTAGATGGTACGAGAAGAGTCCATGCGAAGGAGATAAACATAATCTCAGAATTAAGGGGTTATCTCCTAAGCGAAAAGGTTGCAATTGATAAGGAGATGGACTTCTCATTCAAGTAGGACAAAATCAAGATAAAGGAAGATCATGGAAGTTGATATAGACTCAAACTCTTCCGCTAAGGAAAAGTTGCATCAGAACTGGACAACAACATCTCAACTACTGATTCTATAAATTGTTGAAGCATTCCTGCTAAAGAAATTGTGCACATACACAGAAGTGAAACAATAATTGAAAGCAAAATTTCCAAAGAAATTTTGCAAGCAGTTCATGTGAAGAATCCTTGTGCGACTCAAAAGCTACTTGAACCAGCTCAAAGAACCAGTTCCATCTGTTGTCTTTCGAGTCTAGTTGTTTGTAGTAGGTGATTACATATTGTATCTTTCAGTTTTATCTAGAAGAAATTGTAATAGGTACACAGTGTTCAAGTTAGAGTTAACTTGAAGTTTGTCGCAATTAGCTAGAGGCTAGTTTGCCACAAAGGGATTAGAGTTAGTCCTTAGGTTTACAAAAGAGTTTATTTTGTAAATGATGTTTGGATCATTGACATAGTGAAGAGTTTGGTAAAATCCTACTGGGAAGTAGGTCGTGGGTTTTTCACCTTTTGAGCCAGGTATTTTCCACGTAAAATGTTGTGTTCTTTTATTTCTGCAATTACTTTTCCGCAAACTGTAGAAGTTGGAACACCTAGAAGAACCTGGTTTTTCTATAGAGACTGCACTCAAAAATTGGACACCACACAAATCACCCCCCCTCTTGTGTGATATTGACGTATAAAACATCAATTGGTATTAGAGCAGGTTATCCTTGCTAACACCTTGGGAAAAGATCTTTTTTTTAAAACAAATTATACTACTAGGCTGATTGCATAGTAGTTGTTTTATTTATAATAAAAGCAAATAACAATGCGTCTATGGTGTCCTACTAGAAGAAGGACTGTAAAATATGACCTTATATCGAGCCTATTATAAAGCCCAATAAAGATCTCACATAGTGTAATACTACTAAAATTTGTACCAACTATCCTATCTAAATAATGATAATGCCCCAAGGGGCCACAATTCCGTTGTTGCTCTTCCCACATATTTGCACGACATAGGCATTTTGTGATAGCCCATCGTGTCTTGTGACCTTGTAAATTCCTTGGTGTAGCTTGATACTCTTTTGCTTGTATAGTCTTCAAAGTCTTCAAGAATTGATCCATATTGCATATTGAGTACATTATCCTTGGACCATACTGGATGTCCATGACACTCACGATGCAGTGTATTTTCCAGTAATAGGAACGTCCAGTTTTGGCCAGTTTTCATTGAGCATTTCTTCTTGATACTACATGGTGATCTTCTTTGGAGGGTATATAGCATTTCATGCACTGAGTGTTACCCCATTTTGCATTATGCAATTCCTTAGTCCTCCTCCTTGTCCTGACTGTCCAGCTCGAGCTCATTCCATATGTGAGCCCATTCATGTGCTTCCCTAGTGTTGTTGTTAAGCTCTTTACCAGAGGTGACGCTTCACATTTTATAATGTCATGCTGTGCCAAGGTCCAGGCCAATTGTTCCTTAGGAGCATGCCATTTCTGTTTGTGAATGTCCTCTGTTAACATCTTCCTCTTTGTGCTTCCCATACTTGGAAACTGGGAGGGACAATCAACTGCAAGGACACCACTCTTCAATGGACAGTATTACTCCTGGTGGAAGAACAGGATGAAAGATCACTTGATTGGAGAAGACTATGAACTTTGGGACATATTCACTGATGGTCCTTTAGTCACCATGAAGAAGACTGCTGAAGGAGTAGATGTGCCAAAAACTAGAGCTGACTACACTGCTGAGGATCTGAAGAAATGGGAGAGAAATGCTAAGGCCAAAAAGTGGCTAGTTTGTGGACTAGGTCCAGACGAGTATAGTAGGATTCAAAGCTGCACCATTGCCAAAGAAATTTGGGATACCTTGAAAGTAGCCCGCGAAGGAACACCTCAAGTGAAAAGATCAAGAGGTACTCTACTATACTCTCAGTATGAAAACTTCACTATGAAAGAAGGAGAGACAATCCAAAAGATGTACACGAGGTTCACAACTCTAACAAATGAACTCAAGTATCTTGGAAGAGTCATTCTTGAAGAGGGCAGTGTGGAGAAGATCCTGACAAGGGTCTTACCAATTTCATGGGAAAGCAAAATCACTGCTGTCCAGGAATCCAAAAATATGGCAACCCTCATATTGGACGAGCTAATTGGAAACCTCACTGCCTACGAACTTAGAAGACAAACAATGAAAATGGATGCTCCTAAGAAGGAAAGAAGTATAGCACTGAGAATCACTGAGGGAGCAGATCTGGAGGAAGACGAGATGGCCATGATCACTAAGGAATTCAGAAACTTCCTCATAAGGAAAAAAGGCATCTCAAGAGGTGAAAACTACAACAAAGCAACATCTCCAGAAAGGCCAACCAACAAGGGATGCTACAAATGTGGAAAGACTGACCACTACATCAAGAACTGTCCTCAGTGGGAAGTGGAATGGAAAAGTGAGAGATCCGAACGAAGGAACAGGAAGAAGGAACTGGTCCAACCCAAGAAAACCACAACAAAAGCTATGGTTGCTGCTTGGGGGGAAAGCTCAGATGAAGAATCAGAAGATGGTGAGAATGAAGAACAGGCGCCCATGGTAATTGGTGAATCTGATGAGGAATCATATGAAGAACCAGAGGTAAGTATATCCCATCTAAAAAACAAGATAAAGTTCCTATCTAAAGAAAAACTCTCTGAGTTGCTACTTGATTTCATGGATGATTCCGAAGAAACAAACAAAGAGAAAGAACAACTCTCTAAAGAATGTGTAATGTTAAAAGCAAAGTGCAAGAACCTGGAAATCAGAGTAAGTGAATCTGAAAAGGAAAACACTGCCTTGAAGAACCAGGTTCATCCACTTGAAACTAAGATCCTAGAACTAAAATCTGAAAATTTAAAATTGAAACTAGGAACTAGTAAAAAGACTATTGATCATTCTCTTATCATGTTAGAAGAAAATGTTGGAAAACTAAAGGATAAGATGTACACTAAGGATGAACAGATAAGGGCACTAAAATAAGAACTTGGTAAAGTCAAACATGAATCAGATCGAACTTGCAAATGGAATAAATCCTTTGATGCCTTGACATGGCTTCAAGAAAATCATAGTAGCAACAGAAGAGGACTTGGCTTTAGGAGTCAAATGCCCAAATGGGATCCCAAAAGCAAGTATCTCACTCTTCCTGAGAATAAAATCTGCACCCACTGTGGTAAGACTGGCCACTACAAAATTTAATATATTGCAAAAGAGCAGGCCAATCGAAGAAATGAAAGTTTTGTACAAAAGAAAAACTGGTTACCAAATTGGTCCAGAAAAAACTTGATTCATCCTTTCTCTCATAGAAAAGGACCCAAACTGGTTTGGGTCCCAAAGACTAACCCCTGATTTCTTGTTGTAGGTTCAAGTGAGAGGAAGCAACCAAATTTGGTACCTAGACATCGGTTGCTCAAAACATATGACTGGAACAAGGAACAGTTCCTTTCACTTGAAAACCTCAAAGGAGGAAATGTCTCCTTTGGAAATGGAAAGAAAGGTGAAATTATTGGGGTTGGTAAGGTAGGTAAGGATGACACACGTTCCATTGAGAATGTGTACTTGATAGATGGCTTGAAATATAGCATGATCAGTGTGTCACAATTGTGTGGCGGAGGTAACCTGGTTGCATTCACTTCCACAAAATATTTTGTTATTAACTTGCTTACTGACAAGATTGTTTTTGAGGGAAAAAGAGTGAATAACATCTATGTCATAGACATGTCCACACTATCACAAAATGAACTCACCTGCTTAACTATGTTGGACAGTGATCCCCTCCTTTGGCACAAAAGACTTGGTCACGCTAGTCTAAATAGGCTTAACAAATTAGTCTCCAAGGACTTAGTGGTAGGTATTCCTAACATTAAGTTCAAGGAAGACAAAGTTTGCGAGGCATGTGCAAGGGGGAAGCAGGTAAGATCCTCATTCAAAATCAAGAAAATGGTCAGTACCACCAGGACGTTGGAACTGGTTCATACGGATCTATGTTGTCCTATGGACCTTATTTCTGACATCTAAAGATGAAGCATTTGATATGTTTACTTCATTTGTTAGAAAAACTCAAAAACAGTTAGGAAATCAACTAGCATCAATAAGATCTAATCATGGTACTGAATTTGAAAATGCAAAGTTTGCTGAATTCTGTGATGAACATAGCATAAATCACAACTTTTCTGCTCCTAGAACCCCATAGCAAAATGGGGTTGTTGAAAGAAAGAACAAAACTCTTGAAGATATGGATAGAACCATGCTTCTTTCTAGCAAACTACCCCATATCTGCTGGGAAGAAGCAATAAACACTGCATGCTACATAATAAATAGATGCATGACCAGACCACTGGTTGAGAAAACTCTTTATGAATTACTTAAAAGGAGAAACCCCAACATATCCCACCTTAGGGCTTTTGGATGCCAGTGCTTTGTGCACAACAATGACAAATATTCCCTAGGTAAATTTGATCCCAGAAGCGATGAAGGAGTATTCTTGGGATATTCATCACATAGCAAAGCTAATAAAGTATATAATAAAAGAACTATGTGTGTAGAAGAGAGTGTGCATGTTGTTTTTGATGAAACTAACACTCTTTCTGAGAGACAGGAACCAGAAGATGAGGAGCTAGGACTGGTCAGAAGCAGTGAACAAACTGAAGCAAATATGGAAGATGGAACAGGTGATGGACCAGGTCCAACTACCCCAAGCAACATGACAGGGGGAACTCAACAACAAACTACTCTGGATCTTGGCCCTGATCCTGTTCCAACACAACAAGACACCATGTGATCATCAAGTCGTGAACAAGTGGTGCTCAAACCACACAGATATCAAAGTTCTCACCCCCTTGAGAACATCATAACTGATTTGACATCCGGAATCAAAACCAGATCCTCCTTGAAATATCTGTGTGCGTTTGATGCCTTTCTATCTTTGATCGAACCAAAGAACATTGATGAAGACTTACAGGATGCTGACTGGGTAAATGCCATGCAAGAAGAGCTAAATCAATTTGAAAGGAGTCAAGTATGGCACTTGGTACCCATACCACTGGACAAATCAGGGATTGGCACAAAGTGGGTCTTCAGAAACAAACTCGATGAAAATGGAATGGTTACAAGAAACAAGGCTAGACTGGTTGTCCAAGGATATAGTCAAGAAGAGGGAATTGACTATGATGAGATCTTTGCTCCCGTGGCAAGACTGGAGGCAATCAGACTTCTTATAGCATTTGTCGCTCACATGGAATTCACTCTCCACCAGATAAATGTAAAGAGTGCTTTCCTCAATGGCTACCTAAAGGAAGAAGTATTTGTCAAACAACCTCCAGGATTTGAAAGCAAGGAGACACCTGACCATGTGTATAAACTTGACAAAGCCTTGTATGGACTCAAACAAGCACCAAGAGCATGGTATGAGCGACTATCTAAATTCCTGCTAGAACATGACTACAAACAAGGTAAAATTGAAGCACCTCGTTCTTAAAGGAAAAAGGTAAGGATCTCCTGGTTGTGCAAATATCTGTGGATGATATCATATTTGGAGCAACCTCTGAGAAATTGAGTAAGAAATTTGTCAAGCTTATGGGGAGTGAGTTTGAGATGAGTATGGTGGGTGAGCTAAACTTCTTTTTAGGCTTGCAAATTAAGCAAACCTCAAATGGAACAATGATTCATCAACAAAAATATGTGAAATAATTGCTCAAAAGATTTAAAATGGAAGACTCAAAATAAATAGACACCCCCATAGCCACAACTACAAAATTAGATGTGGATGAACCTGGTTCATCCGTTATTCAAAAGTTGTACAGAGGGATGATTGGGTCTTTATTATATCTCACTGCCAGCAGACATGACATTGTGTTCAGTGTAGGGTTGTGTGCTAGATTTCAGGAAAATCCAAAGGAGTCCCATCTAACTGTGGTGAAGAGAATTCCGAGATATTTGAAAGGCACCACTGATTTATACCTTTGGTATCCTAAAGGTAGTAATTTCGACCTTGTAGGATATGCTGATGCAGATTATGCAAGTTTCCTGGTTGGCAGGAAAAGTACTTCAGACATGGCTCACTTTTTGGGATCTTGTCTAGTGTCTTGGGCCATCAAGAAACAAAACTCAGTAGTATTGTCTACTGTTGAGGCTGAATATGTGGCTGCAGCCTCATGGTGTGCTCAGTTGCTATGGATCAATCAACAACTCATGGATTTTGGTATAGAGGTTGGATGTATTCCTATTTTCTGTGACAACACTAGTGCAATTAGTATGACGAAGAATCCAGTTCATCATAAGAGAACCAAGCACATAGATGTTAGACACCATTTCCTAAGAGAGAACTATGAAAAAGGAATGATCTCAATCGAATTCTGTGCTACTGACAAACAAATTACAGATATCTTTACTAAAGAACTAAGTAGGGAGCATTTTGAGAGAAACATGTTAGAATTAGGGATGATCAAGATCACCTAATTGAAAAACAAAAAAAATGATTTTTTTGGCTAGAAACACTAAAATAGGTAACTAACCAGATTAATCATTGCTCAGTATCATGTCTTTAATGCCATACTCTCTTGCCATGTGTTAATATGATTCTTTGGTTACTAATGATGTTTTTCTATCCTTGTAAATTGAGTCCAACTAAATACTCTAACACGATGAACCTGGTTCCTCGTTGCTGGTTCATCTGACTGACAAGGTACGTGCTCATCACTATACACTTATTGAAATAATTATAGCCACACATGAGCAGGACTCTATCTATATTTGGTTCATTTTAAATTATCAGTACTTATCCCAAAATGAACCCGTTCCAAAAAGTCCAATCAAATCTTAATTAGCCTAGATTTAGGGAGTCATAACCGTCTAATCTACTGACACTCTTGCAGCGATTAGACTCCCACTTGACCAAGAATTAAGCCTTTTGTGCATTTAATAACCACACATTTAAATAGCCATCATTACCTCTCTTCTTCAAAAGTATAACCGTCGAACAAGTTCATCATTCCTCTCAACCAAAGTGATCAATACTCTTCTCTCTCCAAATCTTCATAACAATGTCTTCCACACCACCCCCTGCTACATCTTCATCAACCACCCAGATTGCGGTGTCGGTCTTGAAGACACTGGCTCTAATTCTCTATCGATACACAAATCCCCCTCACAATCTCCAACCAGGTTTTCAACCCCTCAAAATGCCCCAGTTCCAGAACCCACTCCTTCACCCCAAACAGTTCCAGCTGTTACACCTAGCCCTACTCCAGCCCCTAGAAAATGTAGAGTGAAAATGTTAGCTGGAAAAATAGTTGCATGTGGTCCTCTTGCTAGGAAATTGAATGAGAAACTTCAAGCCAGTCAGGACCAAGATTCTAAAAATTCAAGCGAGTCCTTTAAATCTGCAAATGAGGAAGAAGCAACAGGTTCATCTGATATTGAGAAGGCAAATTCTGAAGTTAGGTCTGAACCTGAAATGGCTGAAAATAGGTTTATTTTGATTGGGTCTGTGGTGCATGTAGAAGTGCCTGATAGGAGAAGGAAAATTGGGAAAAGGACAATAATTGAGAGAGAGGGAGAAGGGAGTTCTGAAAGGGAAACTGGGAAGGAAGGTGCCACTCTGGCAATCTGTGGCCCCGCTCCTGTGATTGCTGAGGAGGGTGTCAAGGACTTAGGGGGAAGCAACTCTGGGGAAGCAGCAGCAGGACTAGAAAGTCTACAACATGCAGTGGATGAACCTGGTTCATCTATTGAAGAAACTCTGGCTGACTTGATGAAAAAGTTGGGGGAAACCTACAAACCTAAGAAGAAGAGAACCCCAAAATCCAAGAAAGTTGATACTCCAGTACAAACCAAGAAGAGAAAGGCCTCTTCAACAGTTGATGCTCCTGCCCCTAAGAGTCGTGCTACTAGAAGTACTGTCAGGCAAAGTGAAGAAGAGATGGAAAAAGCTATGAGGGAGAGC
This sequence comes from Nicotiana undulata, assembly GCA_005239495.1. Classification (NCBI taxonomy): domain Eukaryota; kingdom Viridiplantae; phylum Streptophyta; class Magnoliopsida; order Solanales; family Solanaceae; genus Nicotiana; species Nicotiana undulata. Next base: position 7,239 of record MDKH01047798.1, on the reverse strand, counting down.
AAAAATACGAAAGTTGCCAAGGGAAAAGCAAAGGTTGGAGAGCCTGTTGAGGCAGTACAGATTGATGATGATGAGATGGACCTGGTCCATCAAGAGGAACAACCGGCTCAGTTTGTAGTTGAGACACCCAAGCCCAAGAAGGCCAAGACTTATTCAAAGAAGTCAGCTTTTGTGTCTGCCAAACCTTCAACCATTGCCAAGCGAACCAGATCTAAACCAAGGAAGGTTAAAATCAATGATGATGCTGAGTGGGGTGGAGAAGAAGCAGACGAATCTGGTGGGGACACTGATAAGCTAACAAACTTTGGGAAACGTACTATTCTGAAAGGAAAACTGTTCAGGGATCTTGAAGAATCTGGGATGATATTTCTTTTGGAAACCTTGGATGTGCAAGGTTGGAAGGACCTTGTACTTCATCTTGACGACAGGCTTGCAAGAAATGAGCTTGTGGAATTCATGGCAAATGCATAAGTCAAGGATGGAAGGGTTTCCACTAGGGTACATGGGGTTGAGATCTCTTATGATGCCAAAGAATTGGGCGAGATACTTGGCATTCCCTCTGAGGGATATGATGAGTACACCAGGCAGAGGTGGCCAAGATTGGATGGACTCCCTTCAGCCCTTCAAATCACAAGGTTCTTCAGTGAGAATGAGAAGGAGATGGAGCCTAGGGCAGTGTTCAAAAGTGAGATGAGGCCACAACACAAACTATTATTTGAGTTTGTCATCAAGTGCTTACTGCACAGGCAAGGACGAAGGCATATTGCAAGTTACATGGATATCACTCTCATGGAGTGCCTGTACCGTGGTCGGCAAATTAATTGTCCATCCTTCATCATTCAACTACTGGACAGGGTTGTAAATGACTCCAAGGCATATGCTATACTATATGGGTTGATCCTAACTGCTGTGCTTGTTCACTTCAAGGTGCCAGTGAAGAAGGTTGAAATGGTGACTGCTAAGGACCACTTTGGGAAGAACACGCTACTGACCTGTGACTACATTGTGAATATTCTTGAGGATGAACCTGGTTCATCTAGGAAAATGACTGTTAATAGCAAGGTCAGGTAGCTTGTGCATGAAGGTGAGGTCAAGGATGCTGAGATCCTTCATTTGAAAACTCACCTTACAGAGGTTGAAGCTGAGCGGGATGCTCTCAAAGAAGAATTAGCTAAGGAAAAGGAGAAGAATAAGGGTATGCTGCAACAAATGCTCTCCCTTCTTCAAGCCAAGTACACAACCCTTGCCCCTTCCCAGCCTTAGGTGTCCAGTGCCTCCAAAACCCCCCTCTATGACCCAGTTTGGGATTGTCTGATTCTGCTATATTCTTTTGTTGTTTTTTGCTCATGGTTGTGGCTGTTTTTATTTCTTCTTGTGTTTGGTGCCTGATCAATTATCCAATTAATGAATTTTGCTATTATGTTATTGATTTTTTCTCAGTTTCTTAAATAGCTTACATTGTTTTGTTTCTTTTGATGATTAATTCATGCTTTGCACCTGCAATTGCCTCAATGGCCATGAGTAATTATTTATATTCTAGTAAGTTTATCATTTTGGAACTTTTCGATGATGCCCAAAGAGGGAAGATATGTGCTTTTCAAAGTATTGGGATGTTTATAACCTAATGGACCTAGTTTCTCCATGATAAATGCTTAATGCTATAAAAAGTGTCTATGTTGGATTAAAGTATTTACAAGGTTAAGTAGAGAGTTTGTCATCATCAAAAAGGGGGAATTTGTTGAATCAAGTCACTGCATGGTTTTGAAGAATGAAAAATGACAACACGGTTGAACCAGGTCCATCAGGGCAAACATAGTCAAGCAGACTAGATGGCACGAGAAGAGTCCATGGGCAGGAGATAAACATCATCTCAGAATTAAGGGGTTATCTCCTAAGTGAAAAGGTTGCAAATTGATAAGGAGATGGACTTCGCATTCAGGTAGGAAAGAATCAAGATAAAGGAAGATCAAGGAAGTTGAGATAGACTCAAACTCTTCCACCAAGGAAAAGTTGCATCAGATTTGAAAAACAACATCTCAACTACTGATTCTATAAATTGTTGAATCATTCCTGCTGAAGAAATTGCGCACATATACAGAAGTGAAACAAGAATTGAAAGAAAAATTACCAAAGTAATTTTGCAAGCAGTTCATGTGAAGAATCCTTGTGCGACTCAAAAGCTACTTGAACCAGCTCGAAGAACCAGTTCCATCTGTTGTCTTTTGAGTCTAGTTGTTTGTAGTAGGTGATTACATATTGTATCTTTCAGCTTTATCTAGAAGCAATTGTAATAGGTACACAATGTTCAAGTTAGAGTTAACTTGAAGTTTGTCGCAATTAGCTAGAGGCTAGTTTGCCACAAAGGGATTAGAGTTAGTCCTTAGGTTTACAAAAGAGTTTATTTTGTAAATGTTGTTTGGCTCATTGACATAGTGAAGAGTTTTAAAAAATCCTACTGGGAAGTAGGTCGTGGTTTTTTCACCTTTTGAGCTAGTTGTTTTCCACGTAAATTGTTGTGTTCTTTTATTTTTGCAATTACTTTTCCGCAAACTGTAGAAGTTGGAACACCTAGAAGAACCTAGTTCTTCTGTAGAGACTGCACTTGAAAATTGGACACCACACAAATTACCCCCTCTTGTGTGGTATTGATGTATAAAACATCATAGGTGCATTGCATTCCCAATATGCGATTTCCTATATGTTAAATGTCTCAAACTAACCAGGTTGTTGTGTGTGCAAATAAGATAGGTCATATTTAGGTGGTTGGTTTTGTTGGTAGTCTGACTTCTCGTCCTTCACAAATTCCAAAGGCAGAGATGGCCTCCGCAAGCAATCTACTTATCATCGGTCTTGAGGATAGACCGATATCGGCTATTTCGCAGCAAGAAATAGCAACTGCTGAAGAAAATAGAATGTTGCATCACCGCATGTTGGAAATGTGGGACGCCTGGTCAAACGGTAGGAAACCGCCAAGTGTCATCCCTGGTTTTCCTGAGTCGATTCCCGGTTCAGATGGGCTTTCTAACATCCTTGTTCTCAACCCACTCAACCCATGTGGGCACCCTCTAATGTCGTCTAATGGACCCGAAATTCCTTCTGTGGATCACCCCCAGGCGTCGGATTCAAGGGCACATCCAGCAATGTTCGCTGCTCCACCAATCTCCACTACGGCACATCCAACAATGCCAAGCCAAACTCTTACCCTCAAAACCCTCTATATGAGTCTCCCATGGTGCAGGAAAGAATGATGAGAAACCTCGAGCAGGAAGAAATAGCTCGGAAGATGAGAAGCCTAGAGCAAAGCTTAAAGAACATATAGGGTTTGAGTGGTCAGAAGGGTCTCTCCTACTCCGATTTATGCATGTTTCCACATGTTCACATGTCGGTTGGTTTCAAGATGCCAAAGTTTGAAAAATATGACGGGCACGGAGACCCGATCGCTCACTTGAAACGATATTGTAACCAGCTGAGGGATGCTGGTGGAAAAGATGAGTTGCTAATGGCCTACTTCGGAGAAAGCCTCACCGGAGTTGCTGCTGAATGGTATATGGATCAAGAAATTACTCATTTTCATGTGTGGGACGATTTGGCCCTTGACTTTGTTCGCCAGTTCCAATATAATGTGGACATCGCTCATGACAGGAGCTCTTTGTCCAATTTGAAAAAGAAAACTGCGGAAAGCTTCTGTGAATATGCTGTCAAATGGCGTGAACAAGACGCCTGGGTAAAGCCTCCAATGGACAAAATTGAAATGGTTACGGTCTTCCTAAAGGCCCAAGAGGCAGACTACTTCCAGAATATGATGTCTGTTATGGGTAGACCGCTCGCTGAAGCTATCAAAATTGGGGAGATGATCGAAAATGGTTTGAAAACAGGTCGAATATTGAGTCAAGCTACTTTTAAGGCTGCATCAGAGGCCGTTCAGAATTATCAGGGGGTTTGATGAACAGAAACGAGAGAGAAGAGGGAGCCATGATGGCTTCGAGCTCGAAGGGGCCCCGCATGGAATTCAACCAATCATATATGCTTCCTAAAGTCCCACAACACTATTATCCCTATTAAGATGCTGTTGCATATGCCGTATCACCACCTCCCTATGCGGTGGTGAACACACAACCTTACACACGGCCATAAAATTATATCCAAAACCGGGATCCACTTCCCAGAAATGCCCATCCTTACCAAGCTCCGTATAATCCCCAACCGAATGTTCCCCAATACAATCCTCGCCCAAGAGAGCCCTTCAGAAGGAATTAGTTCACCCCTATTAGTGAATCGTACTCTAGCTTGTTCCAAAAGTTGTTCAAGATAGGTCTGCTGCAGCAGTGGCCCCAAACCGGCCAAACCCCGAGTCCCCCTCGCACCATGATGAAGCTAGATGTGAATACCACTCAAGAGAAGTGGGCATGACACTAAAGATTGTTGGACTCTTAAAAGAGCAGTGGAAGATCTCATCGAAGTCCAGGCAATAGTGTTTGGGGATGAAGAAGACCCTAATATGATGAATAATCCCCTGCCTGCTCACATTGGGCCAGAGGTCGGAATGGTTTGTGAAAATGAAGAATTTGATCCGGCACTGTAGGTCATTGCTCAACAGAAGAAAAGCCAAGAAAAAAACGGTTGCCAAGCCTGAGAGTTTCCCCCCATCAGATGGGGGTCTCGGTAGCCAGTATTGCTATCCTTTCTGCATCAGGATTATCTCAGGGTATGATCCGGATGTTTTACTTTATTGTCTGACTTCCCGATGTAAACCCTTCTATATTTAAACTTCAAAATAAATAATCAAATCAAAAAATCAAAAATTAAATGGAATTAATATTTCCAAGAATATCTCTTTTCTTAATCTTGTCTCTTTTCTTACTCTACTTTCAGTTCTGTTTAAATGCAGATTTCAATAATATGACATGCTTGCGGACTTTATGCCCAAATCTTAAAACACTGTCAAACTCCGAAATAATGAATCAAGAAGCAGAATGCAAATGAAGTTAGGTCAAGGAAATAAAATAATGAATCGGAACAACCAAAGGAAAATTGGTTCAGATTGAAAAGGTTCATATAGTACTACAAGAGTACTGCCAAAAGAGTGTGTTTGTACTTGGGGTACATCGAAGAAAATGTCCCTAAAACAACTGTCAACGCAAGTGCAGTCCAAAACAAAACAAAACAGAGAAAAAACAAAACAAAAATAAAAAACAAAAACAAAAGTTCTCTGAACTACGTTCGACTTGATTTCGAAAGGATAAGTAGGCAGCCTCTCCCTGGGGTTCAGTCACACCAAAATAAAATTCCACATTTTCTCAAGAGTTTAAGCTGGGGAAAATGTCGTAATATATTCGGCGATGTTTCGCTCAAAAGGTTCCAAGGTTGTAATTCAATCCAAATCCTTTTTACCCAAAAACCTGTTCAAGTCCTTCCGATCAATCGACAGTGATGTCCAAATTGGGGGATACAGTCATTTGGATCTGATACAAGCAAATGAGAGAAACTAAAATGAGAGAGTCTTATCGGTGAAAACCCACACGGGCACTGTGAGGCGATGGTAAGCATAGAGATTGAAAATGAGAGAGTCTTGTTAGTGAAAACTCGCAAAGAGCACTACAAGGTGATGGTTAGAAGAGAAATGAGAGAGAGATTAGTCGGCGAAAACACGCAAACGGCGCCACTAATCGAAAAAGATAATGGATCACTAACATGGACACAGTCCGGGGCAAGGTTTCTCGATCTCGGGGTAATAGTTGTGATGAATTTCTGAGAGTTGGACGGTTTAAACAGATCAGGCATCCAGTCCAAAAGGCATGTCATGTTCATTGAAATCTGCATGCACTCCTGATAAGTCCTTCCTTCCTTTACCCAAAAGGGATACCTCATGTTTAAATTCATTGTCCATTCTATCATTTATTTTTCTTTTGAATCCTTTTCGGTCTAACTCTGTTCCAAAATTAAGGCAAAGAAACGATGACAAAACTGATTTACAGGATCTCATTTGACACGGGCTAATATGCAAAAGGCACACAGCCTCGTTGGGGGCATCAAGTCGATCCCGACTGGCCTTAGCGACCGATGCTTCAAACTCAAAACGCCTGAAAGGAGAAAACCGCATTGAAGTGCCTATAAGGGCGAATGAAGCTGAAAGGTTGAGTCCCACGTGGCTAACCATCTCGGCAAAAGTTGAAAAGCCGAAGTACTCCAATTTCTTTGGAGTTGAAATGAAAGGCATATGAAGGCGAAATAAAGTTGGAAAGGTTAAGTCCCACGCGACTAGCCGCTGCAGCAAACCTAAGGAGCCTGAATCTTACCGATGCTCCGAAAACCCAAACAAAAAAACAAGTGAAAGGCCTACAAAGGCAAAATAAAGTTGAAATGTTGGGTCCCACGTGACCAATCACCATGATGAAATCTAGAAAGCCAGGGTCCCCGGGTTTAGAAATGAAACCCAATCCCCAGCAAGCAAGCAAGCGGTTGAGATCTTCGTCAAAGAGGCCAAGATCAAGCAATTGAAATAATCAAGGCCGAAAAACCAACAACCATTTCAAATTAGCAAATTGTTCTTTGTTTGAAAATAGGAAACAGGTGCAACTCGAAAGAAACCGTGCAAAAAGCAGGTGCAACCAAAAGAAATTGCGCAAGGGCTAGAAGGAGCTCTGCAACATTGACTCCAAAAAGGGAAGTTTCCTCCAAAATCCTTTGATGCATTCACTCGTTCTCTGAAAATAAAATGAAAATAAAAAAAAAGAAAAAAAGAAGAAGAAGAAATGATGTTGAAAATGATTCAAACCTAAAGTAGCATAGGGTCTCCAATCCCTAGCTAAACCTTTTCCAACCAAGGACATTCCATTACTTAGTTGATGCCAACATAGGGTCCCACTCCCTAGCAGACACTAGCATAACCTGGTGATCTTTTTTTCCCGATAACAACATAACTTGTTGATCATTTTCATACACTGGCATAACCCAGTGATCTCTTTTTCAGGCAACAACATAACCTGTTGACGTTTCCAGACACCGGCATAACCTGGTGATCTTTTCTTTTCCTGACAACAGCATAACTTGTTGACCTTTCCAGACACCGGCATAACCTGGTGATCCTTTTCCTGACAACAACATAATTTACTGATCATTTTCAGACACTGGCATAACCCAGTGATCTTTTTTTCAGGCAACAACATAACCTGTTGACCTTTTGATACGCTCAATTTACACCTTAAAAGAATGTAAGCGATCGTTGTCAAATATAGTAAC
>ML300606.1:1660-42013 GCA_005239495.1 Nicotiana undulata | reverse complement strand
TTATATTACTCAGACTGTGATTTATTTTCATTACTACTGAGTTGGCGTACTCATAACGACTCCATGTGCCTCTGTGCACAGATCCAGGTACTAGTTCGCAACAGTAGCTGACGCAGGTTTGATAGCAGCATTTCACGGGGTTTCGAGGTAGCTGTCCAGCGTCCACAACTTCTCCATTTCCCTTCCTTATTTAGTCTTAGCATTTGATTCAGAGACATATATTATAGTTTTAGCAGAGTTAGATTTATTTATTCTTAGATGCTCATGACAATTGACTCCAGTTCTTGGGAGGTTTGTTTAGAGTATTAAGGGGACGCTAAGACTTATTATTATTAATTATGATGTGGTTGCTTGCTTATTATTTAATTGTGAACTCTGATAATTGAATAAACGCGTAGTAAAGTGATGGTCGGCTAGCCTAGTTCCACGATAGGCGCCATCACGGCCTGTTAGGATTTGGGGTCGTGACAGACACCTAGGAGAAATGTTCTTCCTAGAATAAGATTTGACTAGTTCATGTGCAAGTATCACATTATCTGCAACCTTTCTTCTTTGAATGAATCCAGCCTGAGTCTCTGATATAATGGATGCAATATTTTTCTGTATTCTATTAACTAGAACCTTGGCAATCAGTTTATATAACACAGTGCAACAAGCTATTGGTCTGTATTCTCTAATGCTTGTAGGATTTGGAACTTTAGGAAGAATGGTGATAGTTGTACAATTAACTGCTCTATATAACTTCCCTGTGTAGAAAAACCTTTTGACTGCTTGACAAACTTCAGCACCTATAATTTGCCATCCTTTCTTGAAAAATAATGCATTGTAACCATCAACCCCTGGAGCTTTATCATTTCCAATAGCACATAGACATGCATATATTTCTTGCTCAGTAACTTCTGCAATCAAATTCATTTGATGTCCATGATTAAGAACTGGCCCATTCTTCATTGTTTGCTTGTTGACTGCAGGTAGATGCCCAACTGTTATTCCCATCAAAGCTTTGTAGAAACTGATGATCTCTCTTGTATCTGTTGCTGGTCAGTTATTTTGTTTCCAAAGCTATCTTGTAATTTTGTGATGACTTTTCTCTGCCTTCTTTCCTTCATAACTACTAAAAAATATTTAGAGTTAGCATCCCCTAATCTTATCTATTTAGCTCGAGCCTTCTGTTGCAATATGATTTCTTCAATTAGTGACCATTTCTCCAAGTTCTCTAAAGCTTGTTTTTCTTCAGTGGATAGTTTGTCTGTATAACCTTTTTATATTTGAGCTTGAATACCTTGTAGTAGGCTCCTTGTTGATTCCAGCTTATCTGTGATGCCCTTGAATTCACTGTTATTGAGTTGTTTCAACAAAGACCTTAGAATCTTCAACTTCTGCCATATATTCTTCATAGGGTCAATGATCATATTGTTCTTTCCATACTCCTTCCACAAGTGACATAAAGCTTGGATGTCTTTCCAAACATTAAAGAATCTGAAAGAGATCTTGCCACTTGGTTCTAGTCTTCTTATAGGGATAATCATTGGGGCATGATCTGAAATGAATGGAAGTCTATAATCTACTTCCATATGCCCATAAGATTGCATCCATTCATCGTTTCCTATATCTCTATCAATCCTTCTATATACTCTATATGCTCTTTGTTGTTTATTCGACCATGTATATAAGTCTCCTTTCCAAGCCAATTCATTCAAATTCAGAGTCTGCATACATTCAGTAAAGTCTTGGATTTCATTTCTTGTAACTATTTTCTCACAGATCCTGTCTTGAATTGTTAAGACAGAGTTAAAGTCCCCCCAAATGATCCATGGTTCAGTATTCTGAGGTGCAACATCCTTTAGTTGTTGCCATAAAGGTTTCCTTGCTTATGTAGTATTGAATCCATAAACGATTGTCATAAGACAATTTATAGCATTCTGCCTGCCTACAACTCTGCAATGAATTGTTTGAGCAGATTTTCCTAAAACTGTGATGACATAAGTTTGAGGATCCAAAAGAATACAGATTCTCCCATTTAGTGCATAATCATAGTTGTAGTGAGCTTGCCAACCAGGTGCCATTAACTATGAAATCTGAGCTGTTTTTTCCCTCTTTACTCTAGTTTCCACTAACCCCATTAACTTTATACTATTCTCCTTTATATAGGTACCCAACTCCTTTTGCTTATACCTCTTGTTGGTACCTTTTATATTCCACACCATCCAAGACATTATCAAAAATGTGAATATCCACCTATATTAGCTGGCTTCAAGTTTTTCTATCACAGCTGCACTTGGATGTGTTTAAGACCTTTGTTTCACTAGAGACATTATAGCTTTGGCATAAGTCATTGGAGTGTCATTAGTCACTACAACCATTTTTCCTTTATCTACTCGCCTGCTTACTTCTTCTGCTTCTTCTTCTTGTTGATGATCATCCTTTCCTTCTGTTAGCTTAGAAATACTCATAACTTCCTTGCTAGTTTCTTCCACTTGTTTTTGACCCATTTCATCAGTAGAGACTGTTAGTGGCACCTTAGTCCTCCATATATGTTTCACTAGTGGTGGTTTCCTTTTCCTGGGCTGGGGGAATTTGTGTCACGACCCAATTTCGGAGTCGTGATGGCGCCTGTCGTGGAACCAGGCAAGCCACCCATTTTATCTAAGCTAAATGCAATTACCAGTAAAATATCATTTATAACAAGTCTGCGGATAATAATAATAATAAATCTGAAGTTTGAAACAATATCTGAAACCAAAATTTAAGTTCTACAACACCGGATCTATTGTCACTCAGTCACGAGCTACTACATCATAAGAATGTCAAGATACGGGAATAGACAACATAGTCTGTAAAAGTAAAGTGCAACAAGAAGATTAAGAGGGAAAAGACGAGGCTGCGATCGCCAGCTGCTACCTCGAAGACTCCAAAAGAAACTCTAACAGCACATCCGCAACCGCTACCGGGTCCCGATGAACCTGGATCTGCACACAAGGTGCAGGGGGTAACGTGAGTACACCAACTCAGAAGTAACGAACCCAAACTATGGACTGAGAGGTAGTGATGGACAAAACCTCAATAATTATAATTATTAGCGTACAAAAATTTAGACATGTTCACAGTTTATCAGAAAATAACAATAGAATATGCCAGGTATATCTCAATATGCTCTACATGCCAACATATCAACAGTGTGTAAATGTACATAATGCTCACAACTCTCCCACATAAGTCCACTCAGTACTATATATGGCTCTTTGTCCCAGGGAAGATCCATCCCGGAATATGCATGAACACCGGTGACCGTAGTCATTCAGTACTGAGGAAAAAAAGCCAATCCAGCCCCACAGAGAGGATCCATCTTCGGAATACAACACTCGAACAAGATCCATGTCCAGGGACGATCCATCTCTCACATATATCAACTTCGGCAAGATCCATGTTCAGGGAAGATCCATCCCTCACATATATCAACTTCGAACAAGATCCATGTCCAGGGAAGATCCATCCATCACTTATATCAACTTCGGACAAGATCCATGTCCAAGGAAGATCCATCCCTCAATATCAATGCGTTCATTAGGGGTGTAAAGACTCCGGAGGGGCTCCTATAAGCCCAAGAGCTATATCAAACCAATGAAGGCATGATTACAGTTTCGCTGCGGTGGGCAGTCCGATCTCATAACAATCTCAATAACGGGCCCTCGGCCTCACTCAGTCATTACTTTTCCAGTCTCACTCATATGGCTCACAAATGTATAAATCAGCCCAAACATGAAAAGGGAATGATCTCAATTGAATTTTGTGCTACTGACAAGCAAATTGCAGATATCTTCACCAAAGAACTGAGTAGGGAGCATTTTGAGAGAAACAAGCTTGAATTAGGGATGATTAAGATCACCTAATTGGAAAAACAAAAAAGAAAAAAAAAATTGGCTAGAAGACTTAACTTAGGTACTTAACCAGACTAATCATTGCTCAGTATCATGTCTTTATTGCCATACTCTCTTGCCATGTATTAATATGATTCCCTTGGTGCTAATGATGTTTCTCTATCTTTGTAAATTGAGGCAAATTAAAGATTTTAACAAGATGAACCTGGTTCATCCATGCTGGTTCATCTGACTATCAAGGTACGTACTCATCTCCATACGTTTATTAAATCAATTACAGTCATACATGAGCATGACTCTATATATATTTGGTTCAAATTCAAATACTTCGTACTTACCCAAAATTGAACTAGTTTCAAGAAGTCCCGTCTCTACTTAATTAGCTTAGTTTTAGGGGGAAATTAAATGTCTAATCAATGTCAGTCCTACGGTGATTAGACTCCCACTTGAGCAAATACTCTACATGTTGTAAACTCCCTAGCCACAACTTATAAAAGGGTCATCATTACTCTTTTCTTCATAAAGTAACCGTCGAACCAAGTTCATCTCACTCTTCTCAAACAAAATCTGATAATTATTTTTCTTCCTAACAACGCTGATAATCATGTCTTCACCACCACCTTCTTCTTCTTCTACTTCATCGCCAAATCGTGATTATGATGGAGGGCTTTATGAATCAGATTCAAATTCTCCATCTGTATACAGTTCTCAATCACTAGAAAGAACCTCAAACCCTAAAAAGCCTCCTATTCCTGAACCCACACCTAACCCTAACCCAGCCCCCCGTGGTCGTTGTGTAAAGGTTCTTGCCAGAAAATCAGTGGATTCTAGGTCCCGTGCAAGATTCTTGGAGGAAATTTTGCATGCTGAAAAGGATAATAACTTTGAATCATCAAGTGAATCTTTTAAATCAGCCAACGAGGATGAAGCCCCTGGTTCATCAAATTCTGAACAAGGTAATCTTGATGCTATTTCTGAACCTGTAAATGCTGAGAACAGGTTTTTTCTAGTTGGGTCGGTAGTTGATGTTGAAGTGCCGAATAGGCAAAGAAAATTGGGAAAAGGTAAAATTCTTGAGAGAGAGGGTGAAGAAACTTCTGTAAGGGGATTTGGGGAGGATGGTACCGCATTGGCTATCTGTGGTCCCATTTCTGAGAAGGTTGGAGAAGATGTCACAGATTTAGGGGGAAGTGTAGTTGAGGAAGCAGCGGCAGCTTTAGAAAGCTTGCAGAAAGGTGCAGTTGAACCTGTTTCATCTGGGGACGAGACATTGGCTGACAAGCTAAAGAAACTGGGGGAGACCTATAACCCCAAGAAAAGGAGGACTCAGAAGTCCAAGAAGGCTACTACCCTAGTTCCTCCGAAGGAGAGGAAAGTTTCTGTATCTACTGATGCTCCTTAACCAAAGGTGCGTGCTACACGTAGTGTTGTGAGAGAAGAATAAGAAATGTTTGAGAGGGCTCTGCTAGAGAGCAAGAAAAAGAAAGTTGCAAAGGGAAAGGATAAAGTAGGAGAGCCTGTGGAGACTGTTGTTGTTGAAGAGGATACGATGGACCTGGTCCATCATGAGGAGCAGACTGCTCCGGTTGTGGTTGAGGCACCAAAATCAAAAAGGGCTAAGGCTTCTTCAAAGAAGTCAGCTACAATGTCTATCACACCTACAAGTACTGTTAAAAGGACCAGGTCCAAGGCAAGAAAAGTGAAGGTCGTTGAGAAAGATGATGATAAAGAGTGGAGTGGAGAAGATGAGGAGGAAGTTGGTGAGTTGACTGACAGAATCACCTTTTTTGGCAAAAGAACAATTTTGAAGGGAAAGTTGTTGAAGGATCTCGAGGAACCTGGGATGCGATACCTGCTGGACACACTGGATGTGCAGAGGTGGAAGAACATGGTCCTTCACATGGAAGGAAGGCTGGCTAGAGCAGAACTGGTGGAGTTCATGGGTAATGTAGTAGTCAAGGAGGGCAGGGTTACTTCCACAGTCAAAGGAATTCAAGTCTCCTTTGATGCAAAAGAGCTGGGGGTAATTCTGAACATTCCTACTGAGGGCTACGAAGATTACACTAGGCAAGATGGCCTAGTCTGGATGGGATGGCCTCAACAATCAACATTACCAGATTCTTCAGTGACAATGAAAGTGAGATTGAACCCAGGCCAGTATACAAAAGTGAAATGAAGCCCGAGCACAAGTTGTTCTTCGAGTTTGTCATCAAGTTCCTGCTGCCTAGACAAGAAAGAAGGCACATAGACAACTATATAGATCTGACCTTGATGGAGTGTTTATATAGGGGAAAGCAGATCAATTGGCCAGCTTTCATCATCCAACTCTTGGACAGAGTTGTGAATGGAACAAAAGCACATGCTATTCCATATGGCTTTATTCTGACAGTTGTGCTTGCTCATTTTGATGTTCCTGTGAAGAAGGCTGAAATGGCTACTGCCAAGGACTATTTTGGAAAGGATACTTTGTTGACATGTGATTATACTGTCAATGTTCCTGTAGATGAACCTGGTTCATCTAGGAAGCAGTCTGTCAACAGAAACGTCAGAACTTTGGTGCAGGAAAGCGAGATAAAGTATATGGAGATCCTTTGTTTGAAATCTCATTTGATTGAGGTTGAAGCTGAGCGGGATGCTCTCAGGGATGAACTAGCAAAAGAGAAGGAAAAGAACGAGGGTGTTCTTCAATAGATGCTTTATCTTCTACAAACCAAGACCACAACCTCCTCTGCACCTTCCCATACTTAGGTTGTCCAGATCTACCTAAACCCCCTTTCAGGGCCCAGTTCGGGACTTGTTTCTGTTGTCTTTTTTCTCTATTTTGCTCATGGTTATGGTTGTTTTTGTTTTTTTCTGTATGGTGGGTGATTGTCGTTCTTAATCAATGAATTTTTCTGTTTTGTTATTGGCTTGTCTCAATTTCTTATTTAGTTTAGCTTACATTTATTGGTTTCTTGTGTTGATTAATCATGTTTTGCACCTGCAGTTGCCTCAATGGCCATGAGTAATTGTTAATAACCTCTGGTAAGTTTATCATTTTGCAAACTTTTCGATGATGCCAAAAGGAGGAAGACATGTGCTTTTATATTTCAAGTGATATTTATAACCTAATGAACCTGGTTTCTCTATGGTAAATGCTTTAAAACATACAAAGTGTTTGAAGTGTATACAGGGAGAAGCACAGAGTTTGTCATGATCAAAAAGGGGGAATTTGTTGACCCAAGTCACTGCATAGTTTTGAAGATTGACAAATGTCTGACCAGTTGAACCAGGTCCATCAGAGCACACATACTTGACCTGACGCGTTGGCACATGAACCGTATATGCATAGGAGATAAATGTGTTTGTGAAATATCAATGAACCAAGAGATTGTCTCCTAATGCGAAAAGGTTGCAAATTGATAAGAAGATGAAGTTGAAATCATCAAGGAAAGTAACAAAGGAAGGAAGTTGAGTTTAATACGAACTCTTTCACCCGGGAAGAGTTGTACCAGAACTGAACGAAAAACTCAACGACTGACTCTATAAATAATTGAAGTATTCCTGCTTGAATTGCTAACGCACAAGTACAGAAGTGAATCAAGATCTAAAAGCAAAATTCCCAGAGATTTTGCAAGCAGAATTACTGTGCGATACAAAGGCTACAGACCAGCTAGATGAACCAGTTTCATCTGTTTGTTTATTGACTCTAGTTGGTTGTAGTAGGTGTTTTAATATTGTATCTTATTAGCTTTCATAGAAGCAATTGTAATAGGTACACATTGTTCAAGTTAGAGTTAACTTGAAGCTTGTAGAAATTAGCTAGAGGCTAGTTACTACGAAGGGATTCGAGTTAGTCCTAGGATTACAAAAGAGTTTATTTTGTAAGTCCTGTTTGGCTCAAAGTTTTAGTGAAGAATTTGAGCAAATCCTACTGAAGAGTAAGTCGTGGTTTTTTCACCTTTTGAGCCAGGTGTTTTCCACATAAAAATCTTTGTGTTTTTACTTTACTGCATTTATTATTCCGCAACAGTAGAAGTTGGAACACCAAGAAGATCCAGGTTCTTCTACTAAGACAACACTCGAAAAATTAGATACCACACAAATTAATCTATCTTCTTGTGTGGTATTGACGTCTAAAACAACATATGCATATAATTAAAAAAATTTGAGACTGAGGCCTGAAATGATATGTTATAATAGGACTAAGTATATGAAATCAAATAATAACAAGAGGAGACAGTAATAGACTACCACTCAGGTCTCAGCATGTTCGGCGTGAAGCCTTCGCATTTATACTTAACATGATTTCTAACAGGTTCACGTTTGCCACATAATAAAAGTGCGGACATCAATCCGTAATAGCTACTAGACGGTGCCATGGTATGAGCCAGGCCACGAATCACTCGGTGCACGCCCGCACGCCCGTCACTTGGCATGTGTGTCACCTTCATTATAGCCATATATCATATAGTTCGGGGTTTCGAACCCTCAGAACCAAGTTTGGAAACGTTACTTACCTCAAAACCAGCTAAAATACTACTCCGTAGTGCCCTTGCCTCTAAATTCGGCCTTCGAGTGCTCCAAATCTACCAAAAATCAGATTTATACCATCATAATATGCCAAGGAATGAAACCCAATCGAAATTTATCAAAAGTACTCAAAAATCCCGAAATTGGTCAAACCCGACCCCCAAGCCCACGTCTCAGAACTCGATAAAATTTATACCATAATGATCCTCATCCCCACACGAGTCTATACATATCAAGAACACTAAAATCGGAGTCCAAATGACCTATCAAATCCCCATTAGAAGGTGTTTTAATCGCAAGCCCTAACTACCCCTTTTTACATTGATTTTCCCAAAATTATCACCACTAATTAGGTCTTTAATCACATATAATCGAGTTATGAAGTCAAGAATCTTACCTCCAAGTGATTCCCCTTTGGTTTCCTCAAAAATCTCTCTCAAAAGTTTCAATCCTGTTTTAAAATGGTGGAAAAGTGAAGAAGGGTCGCGGATTGGCTTTTTATATACTGCCTAGGTATTACTCACTGCGATCGCGGCAATAGGCACGCGATCGCGAAGAACAAAACAGCTTCCCCATAAATTAACACTACGCGGTCGCAACATTAGCCACGTGATCGCGATTCAACCTGGACCAAACTCACGCGATCGTAATCATTCCCACGCGATTCCGATGCACAATCAGCCACCTCCCTCACGCGCCCATTTAATCTACGCGATCGCGCCAGGGACCACGAGACCGCACTGACCAAGCCTGCTCACCTTACGCAATCGCACTCATACCTCTGCGATCGCGATTCACAAATTCCGTCTGGCCTCAACTTACTCTATGCGATCACGGACGAATTCACGCGATCGCAGTGAACAAACCACTGTTGCTAAAACACCAGAAAAACCAGCAATCTCTCAAAGACCAAAAGTGCTCGTTTGAGCATCTGAAATACACTTGAGGCCCCCGGGACCTCAACAAAACCTACTAACACATCCCATAACATCATTCAAACTTAGTCGAGCCCTCGAAACACCAAAAACACCGAAATCACATCAAATTCAAGCCTATGAACTTTGAAAATCCTAAATTCCACCAACAACGCCCAAATCGTCCAAAACACCTCCGATTGACGTGAAATTTTGCACGCATATCCAAAATGACATTTCAAACCTGTTCCAACTTTCGGAATTCCATTCCGACCCCGATAGCCTATTTTCCACTACCGACCGGAATTCGCCAAAAACTAACTTTCGCCAATTCAAGCCTAATTCTACACCAGACATCAAAGTTACATTCCTAACACACCCCTAAGTCCCAAATCACCTAACGAAGCTATCAGAGCCATAAAATCCGCATTCCGAGGTCATTTACCAAGAAGTCAACTCCCAGTTGACTTTTCTAACTATAAGGCTACTCTAAGAGACTAAGTGTCTCAATTCTCATTACAACCACTCCGAACCCGAACCACCCGACTCCAATACATCATAAACAACTAAACAATGCATAACAAGGTAGAAACATGAATAATGGTGCAAATTCTACGGAACGACCGACCGGGTCGTTACATTCTCCCCCACTTAAACATGCGTTCATCCTCGAACGTGTCTAGAGTTGTTCCAAACACCGCCAAAATTGTCGTGAAACCTACCATGCACATATTCGGGGGTGATCCCACGTCACCCTATCCCATATAGGTCCAAGAGCACCACACAGTTGAAATTCCGAACTTCAATCCTGACCCATAAACCTTAGAACCAAATTTCCACTTCTGAAATAATTTACAAGATCAAATTTTCACGACTATAAGTTGAAATAGTCTGAACACGCTGTATCAAGCCATATCCGTAACCCAAGATGAAATCACATAATATACGCATGACTCAACCACCCATAGCGATAACTCCTAATCATAATAGCTGCTCAAAACAACCCAATACCGGTACATATCCTCCTATCAAGCAATGCCTCGCTCTAACACTTCCATATATTGTCGATGATGAAAGAACGCGTAGAAGCCAATAACCATACGTCCAATCAGTATCAATATCATCCAGAGCCATAACTTGTGCAACTCGTGCACTTAATAACAACATCCCAAGAGCTCAATTCACAAAATAGAAGATTCACACAAGACGACTATCCTGCCACTAACACTTACCATTACCACATCATGCTAAAAGCCTGGCACACATCGTAAAATCAGAACACACGAATCTGACACCAAGGAGCTTACCTCTACCTAACTCCGCTACAATGTGTGATCCCATCCAAACGCTGGTTCACATGAAATACTTCAAGCCACCTTGCTCAGAATCAATAACCATGCGAAATTCAACATCATGTACTCAAAGTGCTAAATAATATGATCTATTGTGCTCAAACAAGACATATCACAACATGATATGTTTAGTATTCTTTAATATTGACAGCGAAACGAAATGCAAGACTAATATCAATGGGTTAGGTTGCTACAAATATTTAAAAAAAAAAGTTATGCACTACGTGATTTGAACAATCATCTACATTATCCTACTTCTTAACTAAATCTAATGTTATATAGTTTCTATCTGAGAGGTTTATATTTAAGGTTATTTGCACATAATTTAAACAACCTATATCATAATTTAATATAATTAGTATCCGTGCATCGTGCGAATATTAATACTAATTATTTTAAAATGTTGAAAATTATACTGTTTGGATAAGGTAAGAGAAAAACAAGCTAGAAGAAAACAAACAGAAGTGCGATCTTACAAAAAAAGACGAACTTGCCAAATACACGTGCTATCAATCGTATGTCTCTATGTATGATTCGTTAATTAACTACGTAAAATATTTCTTTTGGAACACACGAAAAGAAAAAGTTGCTAAAAGCGGTATCACGATGTATAAAGTATCTCGTATTTAGTGGCGAATACAGAATTTTTATTCAAGAGTATCAAAATATAAATAATTTGATACATCATAAAGTCAAGGGGAGTCAGCATATAGTGAATACACATAAAATAAAAAAATATCTAGTAAAATTGTATAATTTTACGTTGAAGGATGTCGCATGACACCCCTTGCTTCAATGTGGCTCCGTCAGTGCTCGCATTCACGTAGAGTTAGCAGAAGAGACGTACCTTAAGGGATCGTTTGGTTGGAAAACAAGTTATCCTATAATTAATTATCCCGAGATTAGTTATCCGGGGATTAGTTAACCCACCCTCTTATGGAGATAAAAAAAAATACTACAATCCCGGAATAACTAATCTAGTGATTAATTATATCACGATTTTTTCCCAACTAAACATGAGATAAATTTATCTCAAATTTAATCTCTGGATCCTTTATCCCTCATACCAGGGGCTCGTTTGGTTGTGAAACAAGTTATCTCATGATTAATTATTCCGAGATTAGTTATCCCGAAATTAGTTTCTCACCCTTCTATGGGGATAAAAAAATATTACAATCCCGAGAAACTAATCCCAGAATTAGTTATACCACTATTTTATCCCAACCGAACGTGGGATAGACGTATTTCAAATTTAATCCCGAAATTAATTATATCTTATCCCTCGTATCAAACAAGCTATGAAGGGTGTAAAGCAGACAGTCTGCTCTTATATAAATATTAGTGGCTGCTTCACGACTTCAACATGTGGTGACACGTAAAAGAAAAAATAAGGTGATGAGATGTTTGAAATCTCTTCAAAATTCTAAGCTAGCGTTTGATTATAGATTCCAAAATTTATTTGGAAAATTTTGATTTGGGTGAAGTTTGGTTTGAAGATGAAAAGTGTTTGAACATAAGTTTTCAAAACATATTTCACTTCTTCTTTTTTTCTAGAAAAAACGTTAAACATGACTTATGCCCACGAGTTTTAAAAACTATCACAAATATCTAACAGTACTTTTATCAATAATATTCATTATATTCTCGCAAACCATTGTCCTGAATATAAATAAATTTGGTACAAAATTATCATTTTTATAATGAACTACATAATACACTATAAGATAACGGAGACGACAAAGTAGCATTGTTACAAAACAATAAATGGTGGGCTCTTTTATAAAATATAAAAATTAGGGCAATTTTTAAAAAATATAATAGTGATATTTAGGCCAAAACCAGCTCTTTAAGTTTTGGATTTTGGGAATTTGCCAAAATATACATAAAATCTATGGCCATGTATTTGCCAAAATACCAAAATATATTTTGACAACATTTATGACTAAACGGGTCCTAATCAAAACTTTAAAAATAAAAAATATTTTGATAGGAAACACTTTCACTATTTTTGTAAAACTATCTTAATACGAATTGAATATCTGATATTAAAAAAGAAAAAGAAAACAGAGACTAAAATTGTATAAAAAGTAAAAAATTAAAAGGAAAAGAAGATGCGATAAGATGTGATAAAAGATTCGAATTAAAGGGAGTAGTCAGTTATCGTGAATCTAAGAAATGGAGAAGTCGAAACGTGGCCAATCCGACGTTTGAAAACAGTAAGAGTACACAGAAATAGAAAGAGAGGAAAGAAAAACAGCGTACAGCACCAAACATGCTTTCCTGTTTCCACTTCTTTCCCCTAACCTTCTGTGCCCCTCCACGTGACTTCTTTCTTTCTTTTTGTCAAATCCACTTAAGCTCCATAATCCTCCTTCAAATAAAAAAATCCAACATTTTATTCAGAAAAAGGTAGTCAAATGTAAAAAATATTACGTATTATGATGTGAACAGTCTATCCTAATTCAAACATGATACTTAAAAATCATATAAAAATAACTTTAAAGTTATTCTAACGGCCCCCTTCCCAAGATTTTATTAACCGCAAAGCGCCAAATTTAACCGGGGGCAGATCCACCCCTTCACAATGGGGAGACATAACACCCATTAAGATGATAATTTTTTTATATATTTATGTTGAAAGTTTCTTAAATTAGGTTAAATATCTGATCCTACCACCCGCAGCCGTAAATTAAACAAAGGTGTCATGACTGGTAGATTATTTTGAAAATTTTTCTCGTGTGTAAAATTCAAGTTGGAAATTATATTGAACCTTGTCTGACTTTCCATTTTCATATGCTTTTTTTTTGTCCCGGTCATTTTTCTTTGCGGTTATCTCCCAATTTTCTATTTATCGTTTCATTATTTTTTGTATTTTTTCTTTGTTCTATTATCTATATGCGGTCTTTAACAAGAACACTCAAAAAAGAATTTCCAAAATTATAAAATTCTATAAAATAAACATTTCTCTTAATCTCAAATTTATGAGTTTTCTTCTTTCATATTCAAAAATTATTAGTCTTAATGGGAATTTCTGTTGAGATCAATTTTTTTCGTCTTTTTTTTTATTATATCATAAAAATTCGTCTTATTATATAATTATTTAATATAATTTAAATCACTTTACTACTAAATTATGACAAAAATTTCGTAAGCATTGCTTAAAAATATGAGATTTATAATTCTGATTTTTGAAAACTTGTAGTTTATTTAATTCTATACTTGTGAGGTATAATTTATCTATTGAAGATATTTTAAAAAAATTCTTATTCTTATTGATGATTCCCTTATTGAAGATGTTATCGTACTTGTGTAAATTTATTTTAATATACAAAAAAAGATGTAATTTTCTAGTGAAAATGTTGATTTTACTTGTGTTGTTATAATAAATGTATGATTCTTTTTTTAAAATGCTAATTACGTTTATTTTTAATATCCGAGAAGTAATTTGTGTATTTACAAATTAAAAATACCTATTAAGTTGACCCGAATAAACTAAAAAAATCAAATAAACAATCCTAACAGATTTCATATTAGTCATTACAAGATATACATTAAAAGAAATTATGGCACCTGCTACCTTCAAATCCTAGATCTGCCTCTGAATATAACCTTGTACTATGAGAAAATATTTAAATATATTATTCGTTATACTTTGGGTCCAAATATACTCTCTGTCGTAATACTACTGGTTCAATATACCCCTCATTTGTTCGGTTTGTCCTTTTTGGACATTCAATCCTACGAGACACTGATATTTGATGGAGTGGATGTAGGAGTGTTCGTCGGTCAGTACTGTATGATATTTTGATTTTTTTGTTCGGTATTTTTGATATTCAGTTTCTTAAAATACAATATCAATACCGTACCTAATTAAATTCGGTATGGTTCGATTTTTCTCCTTTCAGTTTCGGTTTAGTAACTTCAGTTTATTCGGTTTGAATACTAACTAATGCACAGAGTCATAGACTGTAATATTCTAAATTAAAGCACTCAAAAGTATAAAATTAAAACCATTTGTCGATAAAAGTTGTCCAAAACTAGCAAATATCAAACCAGAGAAAGAAAATTGTACATAAAAGAATAAATTTGATCATTAAAAATATCGTGTTACTTGCTTAGAGTTAATTTGATGAACTTAGAGAATAAAGAAAAGTAAAATTTTAAATTTTTATATTTATGTTATAATTAATAATGTGTATTGTGTAATATACTATATATTTAGCAGGGTATCAGTATTTCGTTATTTAATTTTGAAATACCAAATACCATACCTAATACCAATATTTTTAGAACTTAAACCAAATACCTTACCGAATACTACTAAAATATCGAATACCAAATACCAAAATTTTCGATTTCGGTATGGTAATTCGGTATTTACCAAATTATGCACAGCCCTATGTGGATGCAACATAGCATGCCACCCCAGCGCCCTTAATCCATATATAAAAAACTAAAATTTGAAATATAATATTTTTTATGCTAGCGATAATGGTGGAGGGGAAGAAACTTTTAGTGATGGAAAAAAAATAAAAGTGAGGGGAATGGGTTAAGGGTAATGAGGTGGCAAGCCATGTGACTTCCACCTCATCAAATGTCAGTGGCATGTAAGATTGGATGTTCACTTTTGACAAACTTAACGAAATGAAATATATGAAAACTAATAGTATAACGATAAGATTATATATAAATTCAAGTATAACAAGGCGTACATTTAAACTTTATTCTGATACGACACGGCCATGTTTGACCCTTCTCCGTTTTATTAGTGAAACCCATAAATAGGAAGAACGTTGATTGAAGTAAAGTAAAACAGAGACATTTCTATATTGTCCCTAAGATGAGATATAAATCTTCTATCCTTCATTTTATTTTTAATTTCGAGTCTTGAGAATTCAAAGCGAGGTCACAATGTGATACTGGACACCAAATAATAAATCCAAAAACGGAGACAATGGTGTTATGAAGGACAAGGGGAAAGATGAAGTACACTGTAGTAGGTTGTTTTGAGCTCTAACGTGTCGTTCGACAGTTTGAGGCCGTGAGCAGCTTCACTTCAGGTATAATGACTTGTACGCATGGTCGGAATTGATTTCCGGGAGTTTTGGAGTTGATTTGTAAAGAGAATTCTCGTTTCAGAAGCTTTAAGTTGGAAGAATCGACTAAGGCTGGATCTTTAAGTAAACGACCTCGGAATCAGCATTTGAAAGTTCCAGCAGGTTCGTATGATGATTTCGGACTTGGTCGTATGTTCGAATCAGGTTTTGGATGACCCCGGAGCGTTTTGGCGTCTATTGTGGAAGTTGGCAATTTGGAAGAAATTCATAAATTTGGGATGAAGTGCATTTCAGTGTTATCGATATCCTTTTTGGATTCTGAGTCTAAGAATAGCTCTGTATGGTGATTCTGGTATTGGGAGCGTAATCGGAAGTAAATTCGGAGGTCCGTAGGGCATTTTGGAGTCATTTGGCTAAAGTTAGAAGAAATTTGAAGGTTTTCGAGAAGTTTGACCGGAAGTGGACTTTTTTATATCGGGGTCGGATTCTGATTCCGAAAGTTAGAGTAGATCCGTAATGTCAAATGTGACATGTGTGCAAAATTTGAGGTCAATTGGACGTGATTTGATAGGTATCGGCATCGAATGAAGAAGTTTGAATTTCTAAAGTTCATCAAGTTTGAATTGGGAAGTGATTTGTGATTTTAGCATTGTTTGATATGATTTGAGGTCTCGAGCAAATATGTATTATGTTTTTAGACTTGTGCGGGTGTTTGGTTTGGAGCCCCGGGGCCTCAGTTGAATTTCGAAGTAGCTTTAGAGAGTTTTCTGAAGAAATTTGATTGCTGGTTCTGGTGTGATCGCAAATGCGATGTAATGGTCGCAAATGCGATCATCACATTTGCGAGGAAGGGTTCGCATTTGCGAAGGGTGGGAATTTTCTGAGGGGTTCGCATTTGCGAGAAATCTATCGCTTTTGCGGATCAGTCCACTTCGCATTTGCGAAGATCTTGGCCGCAAATGTGACCTGAGCAGGGATTATGATGAACATAAGAGTATATTTTTATGGAAAGGCTCAATGTTTGACTAGTTGTGGAGCGTCGAGCATAGATTTGAGTTGTTTGAAGGGCTTGGGAGCCGGTTATGGAACTTCGGAGCGAAGTAAGTTTTCTTTCTAACAAGAAGAGGGAATTAACCCCATAGGTGAACTAAATTTATGTGCTTCTATTTGTGGGGTCTACGTATGCGCGAAGTGACGAGAGTCCGTACGTAGCTGCTAATTATGCCTATGTCCGGGTAGCTTTAGGCTCACATCATGCCTTGTTGATATTATTATTGACTTATGTTCATTGTTTGCTTTGAGAAGGAGCGGGACTGAGTATGCTTATTAAATATTTTTGAAAGGAGTCGAAATTGTTTTAAATAAAAAGAAATCTTGAAAGTTTTCATTGAAATTTCATATTTTGAAAAGAATGGAAGAATGCTTTAATAACTTGAGAAAGTCTATATTCTTACCGCGTCGCATGTATGATTGCGAGCGGGGGTAATTCCTTTAAAGTATATTTTTCCGCGTCGCATGTATGATTCGCGAGCGGGGTAATACTTTATATTTATATTTGACCGCGTCGCATGAATGATGCACGAGCGGGGTAATACTTTATATTTATGTTTGACCGCGTCGCATGGATGATTCGCGATCGGGGTAATAGATGCATCTATCGTTCGGGCCGTTCGACCCTCGGCAATGCACAATTTACATTTATGTTGGATCGGGCCGAACGTCCTCGGTGGTATTTATGTATTGTAATTGTACTGGAAGTCCTTTATTTAACTGGTGTAAATTTACTTTTTGGTGAATATTTGTTTAAGAGAATGAAGTGGTTTAAGCTCTTAAATATGATGAAGAATCGTTCAATTACTTCTTGTTCTGAATTTTATTGTTGTATATCATGCTTAATTAGAATTTTATATTATCATATTATTGGCCCTTAGTAAGTGCCGAAGTCGACCCCTCGTCACTATCTCTTCGAGGTTAGGCGGGATATTTACTGAGTACCCGTTGTTTTCGTACTCATACTACACTACTGTACATTTTTATGTATAGGTATATGTGTGGTAGTGGCGTTGTGGGCGCAACGGCGTGGTTGATACGAGGACTTAGGTGAGTTGCATCTTATGAGACGATCCGCAACCAGCAGAGTCTCCTTCCGAGTACTTGTATCTTCCTTTTTGTCCAAATTTATATTCCGGACAATTGTTGTATATTATTTTACTTCCTAGTAAAAGCTCATGCACTTGTGACACCGGGTTCTGGGATGAGATGTTTAGTATTGAAATTTGAAAATATTAATATTATTCCTTATAGTTCGTTTGTTACTAGTTAAATTGAAGAAAATTTATGTTTTCAGAAGTACTAAAATAAGAATGTAATTTATTATTTAGTATTGGTTTACTTGACAGTGGTGTCTGGCGCCATCACGACCTTGTATAGATTTTTGGTTCGTGACATACCATGAGAGATTAAGGTTTAGATTTCAATAGTTGTAAAATTATGTGAATGAATCTCAATTTAATTTTTAATTTTTAATTTTTATTAGTCGCTTTGGTGTTGCACTACAACCTTAGCTCGATGCACTCCACCAACTTAGAGACCAAAAAAGTATTATCACTTTTTTAATGAAAATACTCATTGATACTTTTGATGATCTAATATAGTAACATGTACTCAATAAATTATTGAAGTCTGCAAAAATTGATATGAACAATACATAATGGGGATCAATTGATTGTTTTTTGACTGTCACTACTATTGTTTTTCTCAAAATTGACCAAGACAATTGTACATGTACTTGCGGAAAGATCTTTCGGCGGACGGAAATCCAAAAGCCATAATGCAATGCCCAATCAAGAAGTGAATCAAAGTGCCAAGTTGAGAGGTCATTCAATAGGTAGGTTACTGGTTCAGTTAGCGGATGCGATAGTTAATGTTGCATTAGGGTATGCTATTTGTATAATAATTATTAGGGTGCAATCTTTTTTCGAATTTTACATAACCGTGAAATGCTTTGTGAACCGAATTATTCTTTATATCATTGATATATTCAATCAGAATCTTACACGTTTTATTGAACGATTTAGTTTATGCTTTCTTCAAATATTTTTTAATGATCATTGGAAAAGTTGTTTGTAATATGATTTTTACTTAGCCTAGTTTTTTATTTGGAATTGGATAAATATTTATTTATTCATAGTGATAACATGTTATTGTTTGAGCACAATTTCTGATAAACTTGTACAACAATTTTGGAAGGAGTACGATTTTATTTTTACTTCCAAATAAATACGTGCAATCAGAATTATTTCTTTGTTCCTTTCCCACTTTGTTAAAATTATACTCTCCACGGTTATTATGTTTTATGATTAACGATTTTTTTTACTTTTCTACATAATTACTTATGAAATTATATAAATAGTAAGTAAAATTATACTAAAAAGGTAAGAATCCCCAAATAAGTACCTACTTATCTCTCAGTGTCAAGCATATGAGCCATGCCAATTGCCAATTTCTCTAGTTTTAATGTTAATCGTCTCGATTAGCTATATAAACTAATTGAAGAGAATACAATGACATACTTGTCTGTCCAAAAAATATGGGACATTTTGTTAAACTAATTACTTGAGTAGATAGAGGGTAAATCCTAGTTAAAAATAATTAATTCTAGATCTGAGATGGAAAGTCGGGATGGAGAAAAATATAATTGAATATAATTATCGGCAATAATCATGGTCGAAGTCTATAGTACGAGAAAAAGACTATGCATTGAATAACATCAAATGGTAACAAAATGTAAATAAAGGAAAAGATTCACCCAATCTCGAACGAGGCGAATTCATTTCCGTTTGATAAAGTTGAAGGATCAACGAATACAAGAATCTTAGGACCATTTTTCCTTTCGGTGGATTTCCTAAGGTGACAGACTATCTCCTCCCAAAAGAGGTGTGTGTGAATTTTTCTTAGAGCACTCTCCCTCCTTTTCAAAGCCCTCTCTCTTGATACTTATACAAGACCCTTCTCTTACCTAGCAGTCCTAAACCAGAGTACCCAAGTTTTTAAAATATCCTGTAAAATATTCCTTTAAAATATCTAATCGCTTGTTTGCTCGGGCCAATCCGAGTGCTCGACCTCGACCGTAGCTGAGCTACTCGCCAGTATATTACTTCATGTACATAACTTCGGCCTGATCGACTCTTAGTCGTCCTTCCTTAAATAAAATTCTTTTGATAATATTTGACCCATACAGTTAGTCCATCTGCCTGTCGGGGTCGTCTTTAGGCGAGCTCGCTGGGCGGACTTCGCAAGTTTGCAATTTGAGAAATCTGAGCATCTTGGTCGAGGGACGAACCCTTATGGCGAGGTAACGACGTGACGCTTCGAAATCCATATCTGACTGTTACGTCGATTTGATGTGATGTCGTTTCGTCTTGCGTCGTTATGTCGGATGTTCCCTATACGTTACGTCCTTTCCCGGGACTCTTCCGTTTTAGAATTAATGTGGTGGCATTTGGCTTTCTTGAGAAGGGAACTTCTCATTTGGGTTGCTGCATTTCTTGATCGTTTGAAAAACCCCAAGCTCTCCTTCTCCTTCTTCAGATTTTTACATCTCCATTTCTCTCCTTTTAACGTTTCCTGCCATTGTTATCCCCTTCACCTTTGCATTCCTCATCTTCCTAACCAGAAATGAAATGGCTAGTGCATCTTCTAACCTTGATGGGGATGCTAATCTCATTGCGTCACAAATGGATATGCCCTCCCATGAAGAAGGGATAACCGTTGTGGAAGACGAGAATTTTCCCGCTGTGGATGAGATAATTCCACGTTCGGGGAGGGCCAGGTCTGATTTCAAGAACCTTCCTGACGAAGATCCTGAGCCCATCGTTTCCGAAATGGATGCTACGGCTATTGTTGCGTTTAAGGCTAAATGGAGGATTCCCGACCATGTTGCACTCATTCCCGTTGGTAACGACATCGTGCAGATACATCACCCAAGGTATTGTGCATTTTTTGCGTACTCATTTGTCGTCGGTTACACACTTCCCTTTCCTTCCTTGGTGGAGGACTAATGTGTTGTGTGCCCGGCTCATCTCTCCCTGTATTTATACAGGCTTTTCCTTATGCTCATCAAGTACGTAGAGTTGGCCGACCGGGGGATTTCCCTCCGTCATCTGCTTCACCACTTCGTACCAAGTTTTCACAGAGGTACGATGATACACCTTCGTTACTGTGGGACCAAGGGCCTGATGGTGAAGATGGATGATAAAACTAATCGCCGCTTTTGGGCCAACTTCTTCT
This sequence comes from Nicotiana undulata, assembly GCA_005239495.1. Classification (NCBI taxonomy): domain Eukaryota; kingdom Viridiplantae; phylum Streptophyta; class Magnoliopsida; order Solanales; family Solanaceae; genus Nicotiana; species Nicotiana undulata. Next base: position 21,011 of record ML300606.1, on the reverse strand, counting down.
TCGTGAGGACGGATCATGTGGTGTCGAATCCTAACGGGTTCCCCAAAGAATGGAACTATGCTCGTAAGTGTTTCTCCCAAATGGTTGTTCGTTGTTCCTTTTGGGTGATCTGAGCGTGTTTTCTTCCCTCCCCCCCTTTTTGCAGCCGAGAAGGACCCTCCTTCGCTAGTAGCTGACATTCACGACTGGGTGAGCCAGATTTTTCCTCACACGGTGGGGATTCGTGAGTGGTCGCCGTTTAATGAGATATTTGGGCTTAGGCCTTCGGCCGGTGAGTCATTTCGTCTTGACCTTAATAACTTTGCCCTTCGTTCCGTCCTTTCTTCCCTAATGGTTTTTTGGTTTAAGCCTCTTTTGTTGGTAGGTGAGAGGGCCTCGAGGAGGGGGAGGGCTCCCATTCATGCGTTTCGCCAGTCGAGTGCTTTGGTCGAACTTGTACCAATTGTGGATGTAAGTGAGCGTGCTCAGGCTGCCGCTATTTTGCGGATTCCAGCCTCGCGTGGACTCAGCCTCCAAGATGCTGCTCCCCTAGTGGTGGTTCCGACTTCCACAGTTTTTTATTTGGTGGATGAGTCATCGTAGGGAGAAGACGAAGAGGCTCCATTGAAAAGGCGGAGGATAGCGACTGAAGGAGTGACCGGGGACGAGGGGACTTCGAGGGGTGAACCCGAGTTAGCTGCGTCTGAACCGGGCGATGGTACTAATTTAGGCGCGGAGGTCGTGCCTTTTTCGAGTGTCGAGGTGGCTTCCTTGGAAGAAAGGCATAGATCAGAGGCGGCTGCGGTCATCCTAAGGGATGGTCCATCGACTTCGCATCCAGCCGATGTTCCCTCTTCGGCTCGGGAAAAGGGTGAAGGGAGTGGTTATAGATGATTATGAGTCCGGATCTGATGTCGATTATGAGGATATGAGAATGTTTGAGGAAGGGTTCACCCGGGTCGAGGTGAGGACAGATAGTTCTTCTCGCTTGATTGAAATTCCTTATGACTGTGATTTGTTGGAGGATACTGTGAGTTTTGTGCCTTCCTTCTCCCCTCTTTGATCTGCCGCCAAAAATAGGGCCCTTTAGGAGCTCAGAGACGCCGACCTGTCACGGGGCATAACCGAGATGGCCTTGAGGGTGTTCTTCGTTTCGCACCTCCCGCTTTTACTGATTTTGAGCTCTTTCTTTTGTCTCTTCAAACTTTTATCCTGGAGATTGAGAGTGCCTGTCGGGAGGAAAAACGGACTGTTGTTTTCCAGAAATGGCTTCGAAGTACCGTCGGTGTCGTGACAAGTACGCGAGATGTGTGTGCGGCTCAGAGTCGTCGACAACTTCCAATCCCTCTGAGAAGAGTTGGACCGGAAGGACGAGGAACTAGTGTGATCTATTGGTAGATGCAGCGAACTTAAGGGGTTACTTATGGCCAATGAGGAGGATCTCGAGGTGAGCAAAGGGATCGTGGCTGAGTGTGTCGACCTTCAGGCGAAAGTTTTGGTCCTGGGGGTAGAGCTTGATCTAAGCGCAATTAGAGTCGCTGGCCTCAGTGTCGAGTTGGCGGAGAAGGTGACTGAGTTAAAGGGGACTGAGGAGACCTGGGTAGCGGCTTTGGCAAGGATGGAGGCATTGGAGGACTCTATTTGCGTCCCCAGGTCTGAATGTGCAACTGAAGCAGAAACAGTCGCGCTAAGGGAGGCGCGTCTCGATGAGAGAATTGGTGGGCTTGAGAAAGATGTCTCGAGCCTGGGTGATCAAGTTGTTGCTCTCGAGGCTGAGAAAGCACGATTGTTGGCTCAGACTCCCTCTCATGTTTCTGCCGCTCCCGACATTCCTCGCCATTTATACGAGATGTGGATCCATGTTGAAGATTTGCGAGATTTATACATGGACTTAATGATGACGGGGAATGTTCCTGAAGCCGCTTTCGAAGATGCTCGTGTTAAAGCACGTGAAGCCTGGCTTTCCTGTGGTTATGACCCCGCGACATCGGGGACCAGTGAAGATGAGTAGGTCGAAGACGGGCTTGCGTCTAATGATGAGTATGTTGATGGAGTGGGTGATGGTGGTGGTGATGCTGCTGCACCAAGCCGGGAAAGTGGTGACGGCGTGGATGGGGATAATGCAGCGTAAAGCTTTTGCACTTAGTTCCCTTTTTTTCTTTGTCTTTCCTTTTTGGGGGGGGGGGGGGGCGCCTTTTTGGCCCTTTGTAGGATGTTTATTTTCATTGGAATGGAATAGCTGATTTTTGTTGTTGTCCGTCTTTAGATACCTTTCTTTTTGTTGAAAGTTTTTCTTTGTAAAAGTCCTTGATTCTTAGTTAGTTCGAACGAGGTCGAATGTTGATTGTTTCGAACGAGGTCGATGTTGATTGTTTCGAACGAGGTCGAATATGAGTCAATTCGAGCGAGGCCGAATGTTTGACTCTTTAATTGGTTCGAACGAGGTCGAACATTAGTCGATTCGAGCGAGGTCGAATGTTAGTGATCACGCCCAACTATGCCTTATAAAAAGGACTAAGCGGTCGTTGCAAATATAATCCGGTTTACAAGTCCGGAGTCGAATCCCACAGAGAACTAAGCCTTAGCTACAGTTGTTCAATATTGCTAAGAAACACAAGTCCAAACAATATCCTAATTATAGAGATTATAATATTTATTTCTAACTAATTAACTAACAACTATTATAAAGCAGTAAAATTATCAACTAACAAGGATGAAATTTGAGACAAGACTAAGAAGGTCTAGAGTTATGATTTACCCAAATGTTGGAATCCTTCTCACTATATTACCTACAATTTTGCCTATGTATTCTCTAATGATCGTGAGCACTTTAGGTGTCGTAATTCTCTCTCGAGCAACTACAATAATTTACTAAACATATTCTCTCGAACTACGCTAGTTGGCTTTATCTTACTGCTCATTATGACCACGTCAAGGCCTTGTTATTTCTAAACCTACTGTATTGATTTCACATACGTTAGGAGTGACATTGTTCAACAACCACCTAAATATGTATCCTTTCTCAAGCAACACATAATAAATAGGCACATCAATCGATGTCCATTCAATCAACAACAATAAATATGTAGTTGAACAAGTAGAGAAATCCAACGACTCAATTATATAAAAATATAACAAGAATTTATCCTACAAAAGGTTCAATCAAAATCCCAGATAACAAATTAGCTATTCATAATAGTATGTAAAAATACAATACTAAAAGTCATAACCAACAATGAAAAATAGGAAGAGGAAAGAAAAACTTGTAGAAGAATTCCCCGCCTTGCTCCTACTGTAACTTTGTCTCCTTAGGTCGAATTTGTGTCAAAAGTCTCTCCTCCTCCTCAAAAGTGGCATTTTTGGGTCTATTTATATGTTTGGGACAAGCCCTAAATGTGTAGGTTAACTTCTAGTCAAACCAGAAAACACTTAAAACCTTCAAAACTCGGACTGGGCCTGGCCTTAGACCTGGCGTCGCCTGGATAACGCCAGCCTAGGCCTGTCTTAAAGCTTGCCTCGCTTGGATAACGCCAGCCTAGGCCTGGATTTAAGCTGGCCTCACCTGGATAAAGCCTGGTTAGGCCTGGCTTTAAGCTGGCCTCACCTGGATAAGGCCTGGTTAGGCATGGCTTTAAGTTGGCCTCACCTGGATAAAGCCTGGTTAGGCTGGCTTTTGCTCGGCTTCTCCTTTTCATTGTTCTTGAGCGCATTTTCGACGTTTATGCATCCATTTAGCTCGGCTTCCATCTCCAATTCACCTACACATGAAATAGAATCCATTATGCTAAAACAAAGTGTATTTTTATCATTAAATCACGTAAAATGCAAGTCACATAATGCGCTAAACCATGAATTATAGCCACACATCAGTTAGTCGATTCGAGCGAGGTCGAATGTTACTCGATTTGAGCGAGGTCAAATGTTAGTCGATTCGAGTGAGTTCGAATGTTAGTCGATTTGAGCGAGGTAGAATGTTTCCTTTGTTTGATGATGGCCGGGGGCCGCTTGGGCGTGAATTCGAACGAGGTCGAATGTGACCCGTAGTTAGTTCGAGCGAGGTTGAGTGTAACTTGTTTAATTGATGATGGTCAGGGGCCGCATGGGTGCGAATTCGAACGATGTCGAGCGTAACCCTAGTTAATTCGAGCGAGGTCGACATTAACTTATTTAATTGATGATGGCCGGCGGCCGCACGCGCGTGAATTCAAACGAGGTAGAACATAACCCGTAGTTAATTCGAGCGAGGTCGACATTAACTTGTTTAATTGATGCAGCGTCGCTTTGGCGAAACTGCGGGTGAGCTTCACGCACTTAAGTTTTGCCTTCATATATCAGAGAGATTTACATGTTTTCTGAGCTGACAATCAAGTCCCAGTCTATATGGCCTCTTGGCGTCCTCAGATTGTTTCTTCATGATGTTAAGTATCGATTTATTGGAGGATTCTGCTTGCCCGTTGCTTGATGGACGGTACGACGTGGAGAGTATCCTTATGATATGCTACTTTTCGGGGGGATTCAACGACCTCTTTCTTGATGAGTTGGAGTCCGTTATCGCAACTGATCTTTCTTTTCGGGAGGTTGAAGCGGCACACAATGTACTTTTTTTTATACAACGACGATTGTTCCCTGCTCGTGTATATGGGAGAAAGCTCATGCTTCTATCCCGCTCAAAAAAATAGTTAGTTAAAATCAAATGAAATTGTTCGTTACCTTGATTTGATTGGTCAACGAGTGGAGGAGAGCGACCATGTTCCCTCTTCTGGTCGTGCTTTTGGTGGCTTCTACCAGTTTGGCAAGGTCGGTTGCTTCGGCATTCTGTGCTCGAGGGATTTGGTCGAGCTGGAATTGATCGAACTTGGGCGACAGCTTTCAGATCTCGGCCTGGTATTTTTGTAGTTCTTGTTCCTTCATTTGGAAAGTCTCTGTGACTTGATTGGCAGCGAGCTAAGATTCGCATCGTAGGACGACTCGTTCTGCTCCGTACTCGAGTGCTAACTTTAGACCTGCAATCGCGACCTCGTGCTCAGCTTCGTTGTTAGTCATATCTGGGCCTCTTATGGATTGGAGAATTACTTCTCCTGTCGAGACCTCGAGTTCGAGTACCATTCTCGATCTCGACACGTTTGTATCCCAACCCAAACTTGGATGCACAAAACACAAGTTTGAAGCCATACCATAAACGTAAGGGTATGACGAGTTTATCATTTCAAAGAGTGACACGACAAACTATCATTCCTCTCTAAAAGAGAGGGCAACATATATAAGATATAAGTTGATGTCTAGTATTAACATGTTAATGGGATTGTGGACGTGCTTAGTACATAATGGACATAATCCTACTCTAACAATTTACACTTATGACATACCAAAGCCACTACTATAGCGAAACGTTGTTTTCACATCGACATCAAACATAATTTTAATTTCTCGCTTTTACAAAATCTTCATAAGTCATAACCTCATTCCATTAGCACAAATAACATGCTTTCCAGCATTATGCAGCAACAATATAATCCATTAAAAACTTGTAGAACATCTCATACATACATGCAAAGATCCAATCTTGAATGGTATGGCTATTTCGAGAGCTTGCCTACGAATTTCTCAAGTTTGCATTTGTAACGAAAGGATGACGCCACAATGAACAAAAAGTGGAACCAGAATTGAATTCAGATCTAGAGGTCACTAAAATTTTAACAAGAAAATTCTCACAGACGACGCCAATTTGTTTGACCAAAAAGTATGAGACCTTTTGTTAAACTAATTACGTGAGTAGATAGAGGGTAAATCCAAGTTAAAAATAATTAATTCTAGATATGAGATGGAAAGTCGGGATGGAGAAAAATATAGTTGAATATAATTATTGGCAATAATCATGGTCGAAGTCTATAGTACGAGAAAAAGACTATGCATTGAATAACATAAATGACAACAAAATATAAATAAGGAAAAGATTCACCTAATCTCGAGCGAGACAGATTCCTTTTCGTTTGATCAAGAATCTTAGGGCCCTTTTTCCTTTCGGTGGATCTCCTAAGGTGACAGACTATCTCCTCTCCAAAAAAGGCTTGTGTGTATTTTTCTTTGAGCCACCTCCCCCCTTTTCGAAGCCCTCTCTCTTGATACTTATATAGGACCCTTTTCTTATCTAGCGGTCCTAAACCAGAATATCAAAGTTTTTTAAAAAATCTTGTAGAATATTCCTCTAAAATATCGAAATGTTAAAGTGGCCGTTCGGGTCGATCCAAGCGCTCGACCTCGACCGTAACTGAGTTACTCGCTTGTATATTACTTCATGTACATAACTTCGACCTGATCGACTCTTAGTTATCCTTTCTTAAATAGAATTCTTTTGATCAGATTTCGATCCATACAATACTACCCATGGATGTGATTGAATAATCAGATAGATGTAATTCCTCTATCTTTAATTAGAGGTTATGACTTCAAATTTCAAGAACGAAAAAGTTCCTCGAGAGTGAAGAAACCTTTAACGTCGAACTTTATATATATGTATGAAAAATAAGTATATATAAATAAAATTAAATATACATCCAAGATACATTTTCTCAATTTCAAGACTCATGACATTCAAATTCAAAACTCGCTAATACTACTTGATTTATCTTAGCTCCCGATTGGTGATAGATTTTGATAAAAAAATTTCACTTTTTTTTTGAAAATATTGCTTGTTCATAGAATATGATCAGTCTTTGATTTTTTTTCTAAGTTTTCAAAATCTTACTTGGATTAATTTTTGGGTGAAAATATTTTTTCCACTCATAAGATTTAAAAAAAATTTCAAATAAAATACATTTTCAAACACAACTTCTAAAAATTATTTTTCAATATAAATTCAAAATCCTTTATTCAATTTTAACTAAATTGATGTTTAGACTCTAGCTTAATATATGTCATGCTTCAATTTGGCCGAAGTATAAAGCCGCTGTCTCAATGCCGGTTTGCCAGGCCATAAAACGACGGCGTACCCAGAATGCCACGTGGCATCCTCTGACGGAGAGTACAGAGCTTATGTACCCATTAGCGGTTAGAATTGAAGTTAGGACTAAAGATCGGTTAGCTAAAAGGTAGATAACTCAAAATATATTTAGTTTTAAGTCGAAAGGAATAAATAAAAAACGAAATTATGTTGGTTCGGAGTGGGTACGAAATACGATGAGATTTCTCACGGCACCGCCTGCATGACCCATTAAAATAATTAGTAAAGTTAAAAATCCATTTCCGAAAGAAGTAATAATTACTCTAAAAATAATAATTGATATATATATATATATATATAACATATTTTATAAATTTTTTTTGCTAGCCAATGTATTTGGGACCGTTTGGCCATAAATTTTACTAATATTTTCTTTAATTTTTTTTGACAAATACATTTTTTTTTTTAAATTTTATCTATATTTTGACAAATTTTCGAATCCCAAAATCCAAATGAGCCTAGAGCTGGTTTTGACCTAAAATATTAATGTTATATATATATTTTTTTTAAAATTATCTAATTTCTTATATTTTATAAAAGAGCCCATTATTTATTATTAGTAATAATATTGTTTTGTTTTCTGGGTCATTTTATAAGGTATTGTGTATTTTATTATAAGAATGATAATTTTGTATCAAATTTATTTATGTTTAGGACTATAATTTATGATAATGATAATGAATTTAATTGATGAAGATATTATCGGATATTTGTGATAGTTCTTAGAACTTATGTATATAAATCATATTTTATATTTTTTTATAAAAAAAGTAAAATATATATTAAAAATTAATATTTTTAATCTTCAAATCAAATTTTCTCAAAATTTATGAATCTATGTGACAAAACGCTACCTTAGTTTCGGTCGATCCGTCAATTTTTATTTTGTTCAATAGAGCAACTATTTATTGCTTTTCTTTCCCTTCATTTTCATTATAAAAACATTTTGCAGGTGTTGCAGATCTTGCCTCACCATACGCGAATTTCTCTCTCATCTTTTTTTTTTCTTTCTTAAAAATTTAAATACTTTAATAATTAAATGAAGTTATGATATTTTTCTCTCTCATTTGATGTTATATAAAAAGTCAGAGAGTTCCTCCTTATTATCCTTCGTTACTCTTGTCTATTAAGACTGACCGTTTCTTCTTTATCTTTCTCTCTTTGTTATTTCTTCTTTGAATCCTCCTTTCAGAGGAACCCAAGTTTTCCCACTTTTCTGTACAGCTCCCTCAGGTAATCTCTCTCTCTCTCTCTCTCTCTCTGAGTGCTGAAGTTGTAATTCTTCGAGCTGTTTTGAAATGATTTATTATACTTCATCAGAAAATGATTAGTTTCGCTATACTACAGCTATTAGTTTTGTTGTAATTTCTGAGCTGATTTTTCTCTCTCAATTTTTTGAATCTTATTTGAAGATTTTTATGAGTTTTTCTAATTATTTTTTGTTGAAGGAATTGCTTTTCACATGTTGATTTTGTTGAAGAAATTGATTTTCAATTTTTTTTTGTCCTGAGGTTATGTTTGTATGTAAATAGAGCTTGAAAATGTCTTGTAAAATATGTGGAAAATCAAATAGTTTGAGCTGTTTTTCCGAAATAAATCCGAATGAATTAGCTGCTAGAACATGAATTTATTGTCGCAATAATTTGTGGAAATTGCTTTCTAGTTTCTAGGCTTGATTTGTCAATCTGGATTTTCGTCTGTCATGCTTACTTTAATTTGTTGAAATCAAAGAGTAAGCGTAGATCTATGAAGAATTAAGAAGATTCTGAATTTTTTTCAGTGAATAGATGTCTAATTAATCCACTAAATTTTTGAATTCACAAACATGTTTATCAATTAATCACGTGTTTTAGAAGACCTTTGATTTTTGCCCTAAATACTGATTTTTCTGGCTGCTTCTTTGTTGTCTCAACGAAAAGGTCAAAAATCCCTCGCCTGCGTATCTCCGCCTCACTATTCCTTTAGTCATTTGTCCAGATCTGTAAAATATTTCTTCACATAGCTCGTATAATTTTTAGATTACCAGTATCTTAATTTCAATTAGCTAATTCAGAGTTCAGATCTATAATTTTTGTTTTATGAAGCTCATAAAAATCCTTTTATTTTCAAAGCAGGTGTTTTTTTCTCACAGTAATTTCCGTAAATCTCTGGTATTTTAGATCCATAAAATTTGTCTATGAGTTCAACTTGAAATTCCTTTTTTTTTCTGCAGCAGGTGGTTTTTTGAATTTAGATCTAATTATTATCAAGCTAGAGAGAGATGAATCACCGTGCAATTCAACAAGGTGCTTTCGCCGCTTGTGAAGATATGTGGAGTTCAATTTCTGATAATAAAAAGGAAGCCGTTGTTTGCCCTAAGCCTCGGCGTCTCGGCCTTTTGAACGCTGCTGTAAATGAACCTTTCAGACCTTTCAGATGGCATGTTAGGTAACATGTCCTTTGCTTTTAGTACTTAAAAATGATTTTAAAAAAAGTCTTGTGTAGCTTTCTTTTTTGACAAACTTTTTAATTTTTGGTTTCAACAGCCATCAGCAAGAGTTGTGTGATTCAAGAGCTGGAGCTGATCTATTGGATATCATCCTTGCAAAGGTGAGTTCGTTTAGTGCTTTTCAATTATTTGTGTAATAATAAAATGTATAGATGTGGATCACGATTTGAACTTTATAGGCTCGGGATGTCACTTTGGGTCAAAATTTAATATTTCTTCATTGTTAGTAGATTTCTTATATGTAGAGGCCGAGGAAAGTTATTTGGTTTAACCCATAGCTTATACTGTTCATCTTTGTTGTTCATGTGGAGTCCATCTATTAATAAAAGTGAAGAATCAAAATAAGATTTTCTGGTAAAATGAATGAGAACCTTTGTGGACATATTGAGAAGCGCTTTTGTCCAAGTGTGTGGGCACCATGTAGTTGTCAGTGTAAGGTGTTAGGTTGGGAAGTTCATCTTATTGTATAATTGAGTGGCTTAGAATGAATTGACTTGTCTTATTAATTGGATTAACTTCTATATCTAGTCATATGATGTATATGTGCTGATTACTGGTTTTGATTGTTGTTACAGGGTGGTGGAGCAGATCAATCATCTGCACAGGTAGCCTCGTCGCCCCCATTTTTTTGTGGGTCACCGCCGAGCAGAGTATCTAACCCATTAATTCAAGATGTACGATTTGGGGATGAGAAGGTCATGACCCCGGTTTCACCACGGGCAATTCCCATACCTTCCGGACTGGCTGCTTCGTCCCCAGCTGCATCTGCCAGGAAACATGGCGGATGTGTGAGGGCGAATTTTGGCAACAATCCGGCTGTTAGGGTTGAGGGTTTCGATTGCCTCGACAGGGATCGTCGCAACTGTAGCATCCCTGCCCTGGCTTGATTGAACCCTTAAAGTAAATATAGAGGTAATTTGAAGTTACACGAAGGAGAGTAATCCACTTTTGGTTTAGCAACAGCAGGAGAAAAAGGTCCCTTTTACCTAGTGTAAATATGTTTAAAAGGGTCTGTATGTAGTGGTGTCTTGTTGTCTGTAAGTAAAATGAGAGTTTGTGTTGTTATTAACCGAAGTAAATAATTATGAGAGAAAATTAGGAGTATTTAGGTGAGGTGGGTCTGAGGGGAAAAAACCCTCTTGCAATGGGTGTAAAGTATGAAGAAGATAGACTTGGAGGAGGAAATTTTTATTAGAATTTGTAACCATTTTGGGGTCGTTTTTGTGGAATGTCAATATGGGCGGCTTTGATGACGAAGAGATTTTGTTATAAAAAAGGAAAAACCTTTTAGTTGTTTGAGTGGAGTCATCGTTGAAGTCAATTCACTTCTGTAAATATATGAATTATTATTATTATTATTATTATTATTATTATTATTTCTGTTTGCATCATTGCGTATGGTGATTCTTTTTTACATCATTTTCCTTTCGTTAGTTGCATGCGGTGGTGTGAAATGTGAAAAATGATGCTTTGCTTGTTTGCTACGCGAAGGCTGGTTATTAATTGGTTGGAGACGTAGTGTGGGACTTCTTTCTTTACCTATATTTGCCGGTTCAAAATAAGTAATTTTTTTGGAAGTTTTCACATAAATTAAGAAATTTAATTTTTTATATTAATTACTAATGAAATTGATTATATTAATTTTTACTATCTCACATAAGCACTCATAACATATTCCAATACTATTTACTTCAAGGGTAATGTAAAAAAAAAATTAATTTATTTTTGAAATTTGAAAAAAATATTTATTTTGGACCATAAAAAAGATCAAAATATCATTTATTTTTGACAGGAGGGAGTAGTTTTTTTCTTCAACTGGTGTTTGATATTCCTTCTATTTCAATTTAGACTAGGTAGTTTGATTCGAAGTTTAAGGAAAAAAAATATATATTTGAAATTTCTGGTCTTAAAAGTTAAAGAGGTAAAAGCTTTGTAGGATAATGACATTTTTGTGGTTATAAAAATTTCTCATTATGGATAAAATGAAGACTTTAAAGTTAAATTATTTTTTAATTTAAAAATATATCATTTATTTTGAAACAGACTAAAAAGAAAAGTATCTCGTCTAATTTGAAACGGAAAGAGTATTTGGTTTGAACTTGATTAATTTGAATTCGTGTCAATTTTTTTTTTCTTATCAAAAGCCCTAAACTTATTATTAATACGATTCATTTCTCTTATGAGATTTCTTTCTTAGCAAAGAAAGGAAAGCGAAAGCGGGTGTTTTTCATTTTTCGGATAGGCACTTGATTAAACAGTCTTTTTATTTTCATAATATAGGGGTAAAATTTACATACACACTATTTTCTTCAAACTTCACGTATAAAATGACATTTTGTTATTGTTGTTGTTATTATTATTGAATAAACACTTAGTGTTGCATGTTGATATGTTAGTTAAATAATTTTTTTTTCAATTTTGGATTAAATCCCAAAAGGTTTGAACTAGGACCATACTAAATCAGGATCATGAAATATTATGAATCCAGCTCCTACTTAAATTAGAAAAGAAAAAGGTGCATATTCTCACTAAATTATTGAGGGAACATAAGTAAAAGTGAAAAAAGAAGAAGCATAAAAGTGAAATTCGTTGAGTATAAAAGGTGAAATTCTTCTTCTTAATGAGCTGGCTATTGGGTAAAAATCCCCAAAAAGTATATGTGGGATAAAAACATTGCTTTAAGCATTGATCCTTGCGATTACAGTTGGTGATTGAGACTTTCAAGATTAAAACTTTCTCCGGTCCATAATAAGTGACTAATTTATCTTTTTATTTTAATTTAAAATGTTTATTTACGTAATCAAGAAAAAATTCACTTTATTTTATCAAAATTATCATTATGTATGTATCCCTAAAAAGTCTTTTACTCCTCACATTAACTATGATACAACACTTAATTAAGGGAAATTTAGTTACGCTAATTATTTTCGTCTGGAATTTAGTATTTCTTTAATGGGTGTGTCCAAGATCAATTTACTCCTTCTGGTCCAAAATAAATGATTTTTTGACTTTTTTCTTGTGGTCCAAAATAAGTGCTTTTTTCAGATTTCGAGAATGAATTAATTATTTTTTTCCTACATTATCCTTGGAGTAAATAGTGTTGGATGATGTGTTAGGATTATTTACGTGGAATAGTAAAGATTAATATGATCAATTTTATTATTAATTAATATTAAAAATAAATTTTTAATATGTATAAAAGTAAACAAAAAAAAGTCACTTATTTTGGACATGAAGGAGTATCACTTATTGTGGATGGGAGGGACTAATATGGTTTTAAAAAAGGTGTAATTTTGTGTCAATGAAGTCAAAAGACAAAGCAGGTGTGTGTTTACATAGGAATTTCAAACAAAAGCAATATAAAGTCAAAGGAGTTGGGTTTTTGTGAAGTTGTGCGTTACAACTACTAATAAATCATCAAGTTGACCACTTCCTTAAAAGACAAAAAGAATCTCGGCGTCACAACATTAGGCAACAGCTGCACGTTTGAACATACAAAAACTAAGTATTTCATTAGCAATCCTATTAAGGGAAAGAAGAGGATAAGTACATTATTAAGAAGAAATTGATCTAGAATATATATTTGACAAGTTAGGCTCTTGTCATGAATACTCCAGATTTTAGACAGTTTTACATCAGTAAAACACAAGAGAGATGCTGGGTATATAAGTTAACAAGTCATAAACCCTAATGACGCGTGTTAACCCCGTGAGGACCTAAGTCCAGAGCGGACAATATCACTAGCGGGTCTATGCTGCTACTATGAACCCCTCGTACTTTTGAAATTATAGGTTCAAAATTATAATATTTCAAAAACTTTTAGTAATTTTTACATATATATTTATACTCCTCGTCGAAAACAAGACCATCCGGAGTTGAATTTGAACCGACAATTTCACTTGTAGAAATGTATCCAATAATTATTGCACCATAAGAGTATGTATTCACGTAAACTCGCATCTCTCTTAACCTAAATGCGCCGTATATATATGTTTTGTTTTTTTGGTTCTTTTTTCTCTGTATATTTTGTTCGTTTAGGTTTTGTCCTAAGGAAAAGACTACTATACGTTGGGTTGAATTTGCGTAAATTATGCAACAAATTGCTACATCTGACGTGTGAAGTCTTTTCTACAAACATTTTGATTTTGTTTCTTCTTCCCCTTAGTTTTTCAAATTCAACTTTGTTATTTATATTCCTGGATAAAGTTCTAAATTCTTTCTTCTTTTATTCTCTTTGGGCCAAAATCTTTTGATTGTTCTGATCATGCACTAGGCTTGATAGTGATAGTTTTGGATTATCTCATGTGATGTATATAGTAGTAGAATTTTTAGCAATTAATAACTTAAATAATCATAGTTGCGTGAGGTAGAAATTAGCTACAACTAGCTTATCAGGTTGTTACATCATTTAATTAATTTATAAATTTTGAAATTAGCTTCTTGCTTTTCAAGTGGCCAATTAGACTCATCATACCAAATACACAGAAATTTTAGAACTAATTTTGGAAAAATAAACAAAAAGCCATTCGCAAAAATATAAGTCAAAGTTGGTCAACATATTTTGACTGTCAGACCTCACTATAACAACATCCACATATAACATTTCTCTATAAAAGCCAAGCTTTTTCGGAACAAACTTTTATGTTATGTTATAATATGTGTTTTCTATAACAGCACTTCGCTATAACATCCAAAAATATTCGAAACAAACGAGGTTGTTATAGAGAGGTTTGACTGTATTGTTGGGGTTTTAAGCTTATAGCTTAAAAGAGGGTGAATGAGAAATGGAGGGGAAAAAATGAAAATTTGGTTTTCCCTCCTTGACAAAGGGACATTGTCCCATATTGGAGGAGGAAAAGACTTTTGATGGGTATATATACAATTGCTCTTCTTCTAGCTCTTAAAGAGTTAAGAAGAAGGCAAGCCTCGCGTCATCGCTCGCTCGCTCGGCTCGGCTCCGACTTCATATTTGGATTTGGATTTGGTCAAATGATTGATTGATGATTAATTTTTTTGGACCAAATTTATTTGTTAATATTAAAGATTAACGTAATATTATTTAATCAAAATTATCCATTTTAGTAACGGAGAAAATTTACTCTATGTTTTGAATTCCCGTTTTATTTTGCGTAAATAGCCATTTATGTTATGGTCGTTTTACGCGAACAATCATGACAGACCTTCTGAAGAGTTTCACCTCTTCGTTTAAACTCAACATGTTGACTATAGATAGCAGACCATTTCCCTCAGAATTCATCAAATGGACGTTAAGACACCCTTCTTAAATTGAGTTTTGGAGGAAGAAATCTACATGGAACAACCTGAAAGGTTTGTGGTTCCAAGTAAAGAAAAGAAGGTATGTAGACTTGTTATGTCCCTTTACGGACTAAAAAAATACCCAAACAATGGCATGCGAAATTTGACCAAACAATGTTGTCAAATGGTATTAAGATAAATGTATGTACATTAAAAATGTTCCAAATCACATAGTCATCGTTTGCTTATATGTGGATGATATGCTGATAATGAGTGATGACATTGTCAACATAAATGCGACTAAACGTATGCTTACTAGCAAGTATGAAGGACTTGGGAGTTGCCGATTTAATACTAGGTATTAAGATCCAGAAGACTCCTCAAGGTCTGGCATTGTCACAATCACATTATATTAATATAGTACTTGAAAAATTCAAGTTATTAGATTTTAACGTTGCAAAGACTCCAATTTACGTGAATCTTGCACTAGCAAAGAACAAAGTCCAAAGCATATCACAATTGGATTATGCTTGTGGTTTGGGATGTTTAATGTATATCATGAAATGTACACGACCAGATATAACTTGAGCTATAGGTAAATTGAGTCGATACACGAGCAGTCCAGGTCAATCTCATTGGATGGACATGAAACGAGTTTTGAGATATTTAGAACAGACCCAAGACTTTGCTTTGCACTACAGTAAATATCCTGCGCTGATTTAGGGATACAATAATGAAAATTGGATCACCGGTTCAACTGATTCTAAGTCCACAACTGGATATATATATTCATTATTGGTGGAGGAGCAGTATCTTGGAAGTCGTCCAAACGTGTATTGCCCGCTCTACCACGTATGCTGAGTTCATAGCTTTGGATAAAGCCGGTGAGGAAGCTGAATGGCTCTGAAATTTCTTAGAAGATATTCCATTTTGGCCCAAAACGTTTGCCCCAATATGTATACATTGCGATAGTAAAGTGGCATCTCGAAGGGCTGGGAGCGTTATGTATAAAAGTAAATCTCGTTAAATTCGCCGAAGACTAAAACCATTAGGCAATTACTCTCTAGAGGAATTATCACGATTGACTATGTAAAGTCAAGTGATAATGTGTCGGATCCACTTACGAAAGGCCTAACTAGAGAGGTAGTTGAGAAATCATCGAGGGGAATGGGACTATTGTCGCGTACAAGTCATTGTGGCGGTAACTCTACCTAGAAGACTTGAGATCCCAAGATCCAGGATCAAGGAGATCAAACAAAGTTTTTAATGACGATTCAAGATTGTCAACTAAAATTTTGGTCCATTCTCTTGATGAGATAATGTTCAGTATCAAGGATAAAGCATTAAGGCTTTTTAATGGTCTAAAATTTGATACGGGGTATATCAAATAGTGTATCTATGGGATGACACGATTAGGAATCACCTATGTAAGTGAAGTGTTAGCCGCTTAAGGAGAATTTGTAAGGCCAGTTCTCTACGCACTTATGAAACCAGGCAGTGTTCATGGCTGAAACGAACACAACAATGAGAACCCAAAAAGGTTAAGGGTTGATTGTGTGACTTATGGTTGTCTAGGTATACACCAAAGTTCGACGGTTCAAAGATATCAAATCTACGGAATGACTGAGTATATCCGACATAAGTTCACTACGAAAAGTTCTAAGGGAAACCTACTTATCCAGATTAAATTAATCTTTGCTTGCGAATTACACATTTTCATGCATATTTCCGTGATATAGACATTCCCCTTTCATGTGGGGGATTGTTGGCGTTTTAAGCTTATTTTAGCTTAACAGATGGTGAATGGGAAATGGCGGAAAACATGAAAAATTAATTTTCCTTCCTTGACAAAGGGACATTGTCCCATATTGGATGAGGAAAAGAATTTTGATGGGTATATATACAATTGCTCTTCTTCTAGCTCTTAAAGAGTTAAAAAGAAGGCAAGCCTCGTGTCGTCGTCGTCGCTCGGCTCAACTTCAGCTTGGGATTTGGATTTGGTCAAATGATCGATTGATTGATTAATTTTTTGGACCAAATTTATTTATTAATATTAAAGATTAACATAATATTATTTAATTCAAATTATACATTTTCGTAACAAAAACTAACTTCCTCCGCGTTTTGAATTCCCGTTTTATTTTGCGTAAATAGCCATTTTTGTTATGGTCGTTTTACGTTAACAGTCATGACACACCTTTTGAAGAGTTGCACCTCTTTGTTTAAACTTAAAATGTTGGCTATAAATAGCATACCATTCCCTCAGATTTTCCTTACGAAATTTCTGAATTCTCCTCTTCCTTTCTGCATTGTTTTAACTACAACAAAGCAACAATAAGTATGATTTGCAGCCGTTATTTGTGTTCGTTGAAACACTGGGGTTTGAAGTATTGTTGCACCAGTGTGTAATCCGTTCTATCCTGCTAGGAAATAATCCACAACCTCGTGTACTAGGAGAGGATTAAGTTCCTTAATGAAGCATTGTGAATTTAGTAGGCTCAGATTAATTTCTTCTTCTTCTTCTACATTTCTGTTTATATGTTGTGTACTTCTCCAGAATTATTTTACAAATACAAAGTATGAACAAGCTTAAGGAACTTAATCATTTTCTGTATTTGTGTTATACTCACTGCTCTGGAGACTAAAACATTTGTGGTTTTCTACTCCCCTTTTGGAGATTAAAGCCTTCGCGGTTTTCTACTCCATTTGTTTACTTTAACGTATATTCTTTTTTGATTTATTATCGGTTTCTACTCATCCTCCTTTCTTCTTCTCCTCCTCCTTCTTTTGTTCCTTCTTCTACTTATCCTTCTTCTCCTCCTCCTTCTTCTCCTCCTCCTCCTCCTTCTTCTTCTTCTTATTCTTCTTCTTCTAGTTTCAACTTGGATATCATCCAAAAATAAGTCTAATCTTCACCAAGCACCGTCTAATTTGAGATATAAGCTCAAATGAATATTCCTAATTGTTTTCAACACCACCCAATTCAAACAAATAATAGTTTTTGAAAATAAAAATTCGAATTCAAAGTTTCGAATCTTTTTAATAGTTGTAAATAGTGGAGAGTCAAACACCTTCAAATTTTTTTAAAACAATTGAAATTCGTTGATGAACTCCCTAAAAAATGGGATAAAAAGCATAGAAAAATGAAGGAAGAAAAAATGGGGAAAGAACAAAGGAGGTGAGAAAGAGAGACACGGAGAAAGAGAAAGAGAGACGTAGAGAGAGTACAAGGATGGGAAATAACTGATTTCATATTCAATTCCTAATATAAAGGGATACCCATTAATACTAATTTGTATATAATTGATAAATTATATATGCTTATGTAATTAAGTTAAAACTTAATTAGGGAAGGTAATAAAGTTTTATATGTAGTATATGACGGTAAATCTTATGATAAACACTTGTAATTCGAACTCAAAGCGGTGACTGATATTGGCCCAACAATAATATTATTCGGGATTAACATGGCCTAAAAGAAAAATGAATGTGAATGGTGACCGCTTGTTCATCCCCAATTCCCTACTCATGTTTGCAAGCTTCGCAAATCTCTTTATGGTCTTAAGCAAGCCTAAGGGCTTGGTACAACAATCCACATCAGTTACTCGTCACATTTGGTTTTACAACATCTAAAACTGATGTTTCTTTATTCATCTACTCTCATGGAGATGTGGTTTCTTACCTCTTGGTTTATGTAGATGACATTGTACTCACAGAAAATAACATCTCCTTCATTGATTCATTTGTTCGAGCCCTTGGCAGTGCCTTCTCCATAAGAGACCTCGACCCACTTCACTATTTTCTTGGTGTTCAGGTGCATCGCGACAACACTGGCATTTGGCACTCCCAGTCCCAGTATATTATTGGCATCCTCACCAGGGCTGGTATGCTTGATTGCAACCCTCTCAGCACTCTTATGGCAACCAATGTGAAGCTGTATAAGGGTGACAGCTCCGCCTTCGATGGCCCGAGTCTTTACAGACAGATTGTTCGTGCTCTTCAATATCTCACCCTTACAAGACCCGACATATCTTTTGTGGTGAACAAAGTGTGACAGTACATATATCATCCATCGATAAATCAATGGGATGTTGTAAAGCGCATTCTTTGTTATCTTCAGCACAATAAATTGATGGTTTATTTCAAAAGCTTCTAATCTTCAGTTGCAGGCATTCACTGACTCTGACTAGGATGGCAGTATTGATGATCGCAAGTCTAGTGGTTATGCTATATACTTTGGTCCAAAATTAATCTCCCGGTCATCAAAGAAACAATGGACAGTGGCTAGATCATCTATGGAGTCTGAGTACAAAGCATTGGCAGATATTGCTGTTGAACTGCCATGTACTCAATCAGTGATGTTTGAGCTATGTATTCAACTCTCTCGTGCTCCTATTCTCTGGTGCAACAATATAGGTATTGCATACCTGTCCATTATTCCCATTTTTCACTCTCATACCAAGCATATAGAGATCGACTTTCATTTTGTAAGAGACAAAAGTTGTTAGACGTGACTTACTCTTCGAAAGATCACGTAGCTGATATACTCACGAAGCCATTGTCTACTGCCAGGTTCCAATTTCTGAGAGACAAACTCAAGGTGAAAGACCCACCTTTGGTTTGTCGCG
>ML300605.1:0-145346 GCA_005239495.1 Nicotiana undulata | reverse complement strand
TCTCATGTGTTAGACTTCAGCACAGTTAAGCTCGAGGGTGATATGTCATACGAGGTTGAGCCAATAGCTATTTTAGATTGTGAGGTTAGAAAGCTGAGATCTAAGGAGATAACATCAGTGAAGGTACTGTGGAGAGGTCAGCCAGTAGAGGAGGCTACTTGGGAGACCAAGCGGGAGAGGCAGCGCAAATATTTATAGATTGGTTATTCTGTTATTAATGTGTTAGAGTCGATAGGCTTGGAATCAGAATGGTTAAATGGGAATTCAGGCACTTAGTCCTTAAGAATAACCTTAAAATGGGAAAAGTCAACTAAGAGTTGACTTATTGATAAATAACCTCGGAATTCAAATTTTATGGCTCGGATAGCTTCTTTAGGTGATTTGGGACCTAGGAGTATGTTCAGAATAATTTTGTGATGTCCGGTGTAGAATTAGGTTTGAATTGGCGAAAGTTAGTTTTTGGCGATTCTGGTCGGCATCGGAAAATTGTCTATCGGGGTCGGAATGGAATTCTGACAGTTGGAATAGATTCGTAATGTTATTTTGGACTTGTCTGCAAAATATTAGGTCAATCGGAGTTGTTTTGAATAGTTTCGGCATCGTTGGTGGATTTTAGAAATATCAAAGTTCTTAGGCTTGAATTCGATGTACATTTGGTGTTTTGATGTTAGTTTTGGTGTTTTGAGAGTGCAACTAAGTTTGAATGATCATATGCGAGGTGTTGGTATGTTTGGTTGGAGTCCCGAGGGGCTCGGGATTTATTTCAGGTAATTAACGGGCATTTTTGGACTTAGGGCAATTGCTGGTTTTCTGGTGTAAGTGCAGCAGATTTTTACTCTCTGCGATCGGGTGAAGAGAGCCGCGATCGCATAGAGCATTTTGAGAGGGGCCAGAATTTACACTCTGCGATCGCATAGGTGTGCCCGTGATCGCAGAGGTCGAGCAGGTAACCCGGTGCGGTCGCGTGAGGAAGAGTGTGATCGCGTAGGGTTGTTATAGGCGCGTGGGGTCGTTGGTCAAAAGCACTGTGCGATCGCGTGCCTGGGGCTGCGATCGTGGAGGTCGAAGGGAAGGCACTATGCGATCGCAGGGGAAAAGCTGCGATCGCGGAGAACAATTAACTGGGTACTATTTAAATATTTCCTCCGCGACCTAAACCCCTTTTTACACCATTGTTGTACGGAAAAGAGCTCTTGGGGGAGACTTTGAAGAGGGAAATCCTTGTTCTTCATTAAGGTAAGTTTTTTAGTCATTAAAAATCGATTATGGGTGATTATAGACCATAATTCCAGCCTTTAATTCATGAAAAATAGTAGAAAAATAGGATTTTGGGGCATGAGATTATGAGACCTTCAAGGGTCGATTTGAGGGGTCAAACGGACTCCGATTTTGGTGTTCTTTATATGTACGGACTCGTGGGAAGATGAAGAACACTTTTCTATAAAAATTTCTGAGTTTCGAAATGCGGGCCCAGGGGTCGGGATTTGACCGGTTTCGGATTTTTGAGTTAAATTCGACAATTTTCAATTGGAATTCGTTCCTTAAGCATATATTGATGATAAAAATCTGAACTTGGTAGATTTGGAGCCTTCGGAGGTTGATTCGAGAGGCAAGCGTGTTGCGGAATAATTTCGGGCTAGTTTTGAGGTAAGTAATGTCTTTAAATCCTGTCCTGAGGGTATGAAACCCCGGACTATGCACCCTTTCACGGGTTTTGAAAGAAAAAGGTGGAAACTTTGGAACCTGTTTCCTATTTAGGCGACTATTGAGTTGCGAAACCGATTTTTAAGCCTTTGCTTAAATAGTATTTATACATTATGATATGTTTTGGGCTGTAAGCCATGTTTGGGGCCTAGTGCCGATTTGTTTACCCCTTGGGGGATGTTTTTACTATTTTCCTCACTGCTATGTTATGATTTTTCACTCAGTCTTTTCTGTGAAATTGTTTTGACACTCAGAGTATTTTGATACTACTTCTTGAAAATGAAATACTGTTTTTGGGTCGAGAACCCGGTATATTTATGGCCTGAAGGGCAAATTGAGAGTGTCTGACTGAGTGAGGCTGGTGGCCTATATTGTGAGGATGATATAATATGAGTGAGGCTGCTGGCCTATATTGTGAGGATGATATGATATGAGTGAGGCTGCAGGCCTATATTATGTGTGATTTATGCCATGTTGTCGCTTATTATAGCTCTTGGGCTGTAGGAGCCCCTCCGAAGTCTGTAACACACCCCCAGTGAGCGCAGATACCGATTGAGTGATGCCCGCGGGGCTTATGATGAGTGATTGTGAGGTTGAGTGATGGGCAGAGTGATTGTGAGGTTGCCTGATGGGTAGAGTGATTGTAAGGTTGCCTGATGGGCTAATACTGAAAGATATTGTGATTAGAATTGATTATGGCCCGAGGGGCAGTTTTATGAAGATTTTTATTGAGTTTTTAAACTATGATTTACTTCGTTTTCAAACTGGTTTTACTGAGAAATTTTATTGAGATATACTGATATTACACTTGTTTTCAAGGGATTTTTGAAAACTGATTTCGAACTTATAATTGATAAATGTTACATGGTGACTTGGTGTTTCACTGGTTTTGTGGAATTGTGTATCTGTTCTGTGTGTTTATATTACTCAGACTGTGATTTATTTTCATTACTACTGAGTTGGCGTACTCATAAAGACTCCCTGTGCCTCTGTGCACAGATCCAGGTACTAGCTCGCTGCAGTAGCTGACGCAGGTTCGATAGCAGCATTCACAGGATTTTCGAGGTAGCTGTCCAGCGTCCACAACTTCTCCATTTCCATTCCTTATTTAATATTAGCATTTGATTCAGAGACATATATTATAGTTTTAGCAGAGTTAGATTTATTTATTCTTAGATGCTCATGACTTTGACTTCAGTTCTTGGGAGGTTGGTTAGGCTGCTATTGGGATGCTAATACTTATTTATATTATTTATGCTATGGTTGCATGCTTATTATTTAATTGTGAACTGCTATAATTGAATAAACGCGTAGTAAGGTGATGGTTGGCTAGCCTAGTTCCACGATAGGCGCCATCACGGCCTGTTAGGATTTGGGGTCGTGACAACTGCACTCAGCCTATATTTATAATTGGTACTTATTGAGTTGGCGTACTCACGTTACTCCCTGCACCTCGTGTACAGATTCAGGTACCGGGACTGAGAGATAGCTGATTTACTCTCTCTTTGGAGCATTGTTCTGAGATTTGAGGTAGCTGCTCGGCGTCCGCAGTCTGCCCTTTCTCATTCTTATTCTGTCATTTTATTTATTTCCCATACTTGTTTGTAGTAATGAAATAGTATCAGATTGTATCACTTCATAGATGCTCATGACGGTTGACTCCAGATGTTGGGACTGTGTTAAGATATTTTGACCACTTTAATTGTTTTGAGATGCTAAAAAGCGGGAATTATTATGAAATATCGGATAATTTATGTATTAAACAAAAATCTCTTATGTTGTTCTCATTAAATTGGCTCGCCTAGTATTACGATAAGCGTCATCACAGCCAATTTAATTTTTGAGCTGTGACAATTTAGGGGATTTATCCGTCGCGAATCCTATTTAAACCATCAGCGAGCTATTTTAAATAGAAAACTTTAGTTAATCGGGAAAATAAGTTTGTATTATAGTATGTGTAATAAAATATCCCAAAAAGAAAATTGCAACTACGTTGCACTTCCTTACTAAAAAAGAATTAGTATCGTCTTGCTGCTGACCTTGCATATATAGGAATGGCCAAATCGAGATCAAATCTGAGTGGCTTCTTGGAGAAACAAAATATGATTAAAGTTGAACAGTACTATTTTTTGATTTGACCAACTCAAGTTGGGATCAATGTAATTTTCTAAGCATATGACAACGAACAAACCTATAGTATGGCTTGTCCTTTTGCTAAGTACACATTACTGACGACTCGTGATGCTATCACTATTATTAGTCAAAGCACTTAATTAATTAAAATCACACAATTTCTCAAGAGTCCTTTGGTAATGATTGTCGCTAAATTATCATTAATTAATACATATTATCACCTAGGTGAAAACAACATGTGCGAATAATTTTATCATTCCTTGCGTAATGTATCGGCAAACCTAGGGTAAAAAATTAATACCACTTTAGTATTTTATTTGGTTAGTGTTTACCTTGAAAATGGTAATTACAATAAAATTTGATTATGTGGTTCGAAAAGTATGCGATTTATTTTAATACTAGTTGTTAAGCAATAGATGCTAACTGTGAGCGAGATAAATGAGGTAAAAACGATATGGAATCGAAGATAGGCAGACCAGACTGCCTCAAGTCGGGGGTTCCGAGCAGGCCGAGATAGGTCCTCGAGGTCGAGGTCGAGGCTCGGGGTCAGCGATGGACGATCGATGAAGCTATAACAATTCTATGGGCCTCGAGAGAGACTATTTATGATCAATAATGGACAATAATGAAGAACAATCATGAAATACAATAAATGTAAGTAACAAATTAGTAAAGGGACAATAGAGAATGTTTGAGTTAGGGAACAGAGAATGTTCTTTTTTCTTGTATTGTATATCGTGTGTGCAAAAAAATGACAAGGGTCCCCTTTATATAGGAGGGGAAATCTCAACATAGTACATAAGCATTTATTACAAAGATAAACAACCGGTACAACTTTTTAATGCCACGGTACGGACTCGTACTATTCCTGCAGACCAGGTCAACTTCGCCCACATGCCATTTGCTTATGAAAGTCGCCGATTTGCATTGCCCCGGGGTCGAGCATAAAGAACACTCGGGGTCGGGCCTCTAACTGTACCTCGAGCCCTCTGCGGATGGGCTATGGAATGCCATACTAAACATAAAATTGGTCTATTCGATTTTAGCCGTATACAGATAGTCCCCGCGTTTCTTAGAATACAATGATATGAAAAGACTTTGACCTTGATTTTCTCGAACTTCTCGTGATGATGTCATGCTCGTGACATAAGCTTTCGAAGTGATTAAAACAACCCATTGGTTCGTCTTCCTAGAAGCATTGAATATACCGCCGGTCCATTTTCCCAAAGCGTTGATTGCGTCGCCGATTCATTTTCCCCAAAAGCATTAATTGTGCTGCCGGTTACCGTCTCCCTATAAATGAGGGATTGTTTGAACCAAAGCTTCACTCATTTTTTCTCCAACAACCTTTTGTCCTTTCCCTTCTTTATATCCTCCTCCAACTCCTATTTTTATGGTTCAAACCGATAGCCATAAGGTCATATGGGAGCAACTTTGTCAGTTATGCCATGACTTTCTTTTTCAAAGTTTTTTCCCACTGAGTGAGGTTATACTGAGTTGTTGTTGGCCTATAAAAATGAGATAAGGGAATCAAATGTTTTCCATATCGGAAGATATGTGGCACTTATACCGTTGCTCATCTCTCTTAACTTCAACCTGGTGTGGCGCTCCATTCTTTCCGCTTTTCGTGGAGTGGGGTGCTGCTATCTACTAACTTTTGCATCCCACACCGGTACAATGTCTCAAGAAATGGCTTCACAATAGTAGTGCTGGCGAGATCCATACTCGCCAAGGTTTTCACCAGTCCACAATTCTCTTCGTCAATTAAAAGCTTTTGCTCTTTGATAGGCTATAGCCTTTTCTTCATCTATTGTTGTTTCAGAGGAGGTCCTCGAAGACGCCGCTTTACAGATCTAAGTGGAGTCCTCGAGGAAGAGGTTCTCAAAGATGATGTTCTTGAGGACACACCCTCGAAAGTAGATTAGGCCTTTTGCTGTTGTTTTTTGCTTCTTTGTTTCTATGTAAGGGCCCCTCGTGGGTCTTGTAACCATCTCTTATTAATATAAGAATTTCTTTATTTTGCCTTCGATTTGTGTTGAACTTCATTCTGCCTTCGTTTGTGAAAAATCCAAGTATATGACTCTAATGATTAGTCCGAATATTGGACCCGTGACATAATAAGCCCTTAGGTTTTTAGTTGATTAATATGATGCTTCTAAAAGTCTTTTGTTATCCCGCGGGCTAAGCTTGGATCGATTTGAGTTGAACTTAGGTCACCAGGACTTCGGAGCCCGAGTTGAGTGAGATCTGAGTTTTGACTCTTGAAATAAAGAAATCTCGTTGATAACCCTCGAGTGAGAATTTTCTTGAACTCAGGCAGCCTTTGGACTTAATAATCGAGCGAGCGTTCGCTCGAACTCGAAATAAAGATAGCCATGGGGCTTTGTAAATATTCCTCGAGTGAGAACTTGATCGAAGTCGGGTAGCCCTTGGGCTTAAATAGTCGAGTGGGTCGGGGTTGAGAATTGGGGGGCCGCGCTACTTCTATATCTTAGAACAACCCTGCTCTCTGATCGATGTCTCTCAAACTCGAAATAGAGATAGCCCTGAGGCTTTATAAATAGTCTTCGAGTGAGAACTTACTCGAACTCGGGTAGCCCTTGGGCTTAAAAAGAATTAGTATCGTCTTGCTGCTGACCTTGCATATATAGGAATGGCCAAATAGAGATCAACTCTGAGTTGCTTCTTGGAGAAACAAAATATGATAAAGTTGAAAAATACAATTTTTTTATTTGAGCAACTCAAGTTGGGATCAAATTAAAATCAATGTAATTTTCTAAGCATATGAGAACTAAGAAACCTATAGTATGACTTGTCCTTTTGCTAAGTACACATTTAGTGACGCCTCGTGAAGCTATCACTATTATTAGTCAAAGCACTTAATTAATTAATGGAAATTCACACAATTTCTCAAGAGTCCTTTGGTAATGATTATCGCTAAATTATCATTAATTAATGACCTAGGTGAAAACAACATGTGCGGATAAGTTTATCATTCCTTGCGTAATGTATCCGCAAACCTGAGATAAAAGTTTAATATCACCTTAATGCTTTGTTTGATTTTGTAAATTTGAGATAAGTTATCTCGAGATTAAAATTAATATCGGGATAACTTATACCTTGTAGGGGATGGGGTAATTTGTATCGGGATAACTTATACATTCTTTTTAGAAATTATACAAATGTCATTTTTAATACAACATACCAAATAATGGATAAAAAATAATTCCAGCATAACTAATCCCAACATAATTTATCTCATCACAACTTATCCCAGCATAACTTATATTCAAACCAAACGACCCTAAAAAAACTATGATTATTGTAGATTATTCTTGTACATGTAGATCCTATATTCTAAAGAAATAATTACAAGAAAATACACGTGACTTCACACCATAACAAACAATGGCTCATGTTTTTAAGTTTTACCCAACCTAGCCCATATTATACATATTTAAAAGCACTAGAAAATTCAAAACATGTATTCATACAACCACTGCTTCTAAAAGCTACGGAGTTAACATTGTGTTCTCACAACCATTGCTTTACTCTCTGTTCTTCTCACACCTTCTACATGGGGTCGTGTATTTTCTGCTTCTCCCAATGAGTCACCTGGTTGCAATGTATGAAAATTGAAGAGTAGAAGTCCACTATTGAAGGCCATTCAGAGCTTTGCTTTCGAAAATAGGATATTTTGAGATTGATAGTTGTTTGGATTAGGTGGTGTTCCAATTTATTGAAATATCAAAAGGAGTTCAAAATTTAAATTTGAAGTGATTTGGAGTAGATTTGAGCAAAATTTCAGAAAAGACTCAAGGAAGAAGATGAAATCAGTTTTTTGTATAACTATGTATAATCTTGTATAATACTATATATGAGTGTATAAACACATCTTATACTATTATATGCTTTTATACACCTTTATACAAGCGTCTATAGACGTACTTCTTCCACGATTTTCAGTTGCAATTCTTGTTCAAAACCAGTCCAAATCTCCATTAAACTTCAAATTCTATCTAACCTCATTATATTTTTTCTAACAAGTCTAAATAACATTCACCCCAAATTTCTCACAAAATCAAATTCAAAATTTTAACCCACATATTTAAGCTTGTTAAAAATCCAATTTTAACCACCCAAATGGATTTGGTTTGTTGAACTAATATTTGAGTCACAATTACTTATTCAAAAATTAACTTAAAAGCTTGAGAAATCGTTTTTAAAATTTAAATAGTAATTTCGAGAACCTATTGAAGCTGGATGTTGAATCTTAGCCTATTATTTTTGGGCTAGTTGATTGCAGATTGAAATATATGCTATAAAATTAAAAAATTGTGAGCCAATTATTCTTATGTGAAATTTTCTCATTCCTAAATCGTCGTTGAAGGTTAGGCTATTTGAGGAGAAATAATAGTAAAAGAAAATGTTCCTTAATCTAGAAGGAGAAAATTGTTCCCTTAACAATAAAACCTAACAAGGAAAAGTAAATAATAATAATAATAATAATAATAATCTTGGAAATTTTGAAATGTTACCATCTAAGTGACCTTAATTTAATAGCCTCCTTTTCTGTTCCACACATATAAGTACTCAGAAAATCTTTATGTGCACACTTTACTCACGGGCGTTGATCAACTCAACAATTAACTTAGAAAAACAAAAACTAAAGTTACTAAAATTGCATGACAACATTATTTAAAATTTATTAGCACGATGATATATTATTGTTATTTACTTAAAAGTTATTAGCAGGCTTGGCGTGGCTCACTGTGTTGTTTAATGTTATTTTTAAGACGAATAAGATGCCGAAGAATGGAGGTGGAGTACGATGGTTCCGCTTTACAAGAACAAGGGTGATATCCAAAGTTGCAACAATTATAGGGGTATCAAGCTGTTGAGTCATACTATGTAAGTTTGGGAGAGGGTGGTGGAGGCCAGGGTGAGGAGGTGCGCGTCTATTTCCGAGAATCAGTTTGGATTCATGCCGGGGCGTTCGACTACAGAAGTGATTCATCTGGTAAGGAGATTAATGGAGCAGTACAGGGAAAGGAAGAAGGATTTGCATATGGTGTTTATTGACCTTGAGAAAGCGTACGATATAGTCCAGAGGGAGGTCTTGTGGAGGTGTTTGGAGGTTAGCGGCATGCCGGTAGCGTACATTAAGGTTATTAAGGATATGTATGATGATGCTAGGACTAGGGTGAGGACTGTGGGTGGTGTCTCGTAGCATTTCCCTATGGAGATGGGGTTGCACCAGGAGCCCATTTTTATTTGCCTTGGCAATGGATGTACTATCACGACACATCCAGGGGGAGGTGCCTTGGTGCATATTATTTGCTGATGATATAGTGTTGATTGAAGAGACGCGAAGAGGAGTTTACGCGAGGTTGGTAGTTTGGAGACAAACCTTGGAGTCTAAAGGTTTCAAACTGAGTAGAAACAAGACAGAATACTTGGAGTGCAAATTCAGTGACATGGCCTATGATGTAGACGTAGAAGTTAAGCTTGATGCTCAAGTTATCCCCAAAAGAGCGAGTTTTAAGTATCTCGGGTCTATTATCCAAGGTAACGGGGAGACGAAGATGTCGCACATCGCATCAGAGCGGGATGGATGAAGTGGAGGCTCGCCTCCAGTGTTTTATGTGATAAGAATGTGTCGCCAAGACTTAAGAGTAAGTTTTATCGAGTGGTGGTTCGACCGACTATGCTGTATGGGGCTGAGTATTGGCCAGTCAAGAACTCCCACGTGCAGAAGATGAAAGTAGCAGAGATGAGAATATTGAGATGGATGTGCGGGTGTACCAGGAGAGATATGATTAAGAATGAAGCTATCCATGATAGAGTGGGAGTAGCCTTCATGGAGGACCAGATGCAGGAATCGAGGCTGAGATGGTTCAGACATGTTGAGAGAAGAAGCATTGATGCTCCTTTCAGGAGGTGCGAGAGGTTGGCCATGGAGAGTTTTAGAAGAGGTCGAGGTAGGCCTAAGAAGTATTGGGGAGAGGTGATTAGACAGGACATGGCGCTGCTTCAGCTCATTGAGGACATGACCCTTGATAAGAGGGTGTGGAGGCCGAAGATTAAGGTAGAAGGTTAGTGGGTAGTTTTTAGTTGTTCACCGATAGCCTTAGTAGCATGCATGCCCCCTCATATTCTTAGATTTTTATCACGTTATGTGATTTTGTTCGTCTCAGGTATTGTATTCTCGTTGTTATTATTTGGTACTGCTTACCCTTTATCTCTCTTTTTCTTTTCTCTTCCTTCTTTTTTTTTCCTTTCTTGCTTTCCTTTTCTTTTCCTTGCCTTTCCTGAGCCGAGGGTCTATTGTAAACAGCATCTCTACCTGCATTAGGTAGTGTGAGCATGTGATTTTTTACCCACCATATACTCATACAAAATTCAATAAAATAAATTAATTTTATAAATTGTTTTGAATTTCAGTGTTATTTGTGAATTATTTTTGCATTGCATAATCATAATTTGTCTTTTAAAATTCTTAAATGATTTAAAGTTGCATAATTAGGTACCTAACCTCAATCTTTTTATTAGAAAATTACAAAAATATTTATCTTTGAAATAATTACAGGGTTTAATGGTTAATTGCATAACTTAATCATTTTCCATAAGAAAATACAAAATTTGCTCTTTAAATGATTAGGGGTATTAAACTAAATGGTATTACTCTTAATTAATTTATAATTAGACAAAGACTAGGTTAGAATTAATTACTACATTTTTGTTGAGTTTTAATTAACTTTTAAATTGATTAATTATTTTAGATTAGCTTAAAAGGGGATTAAAATCGGACCTGGGCCAAAATCACCCAGGCCCAAACCCTTCTCTATACACCCAAACACCCCAGCCAAAATCCCAAACCCGACCAACCTTGTTACCCCCAAAACGACCCCGTCTCGATTAAGAAATCAATCCTAGCCGTTGATCTATTTAGATCCAACGGCTGGGAACTAGTTACTCGGTTAATATATAATTGTCCTAGACTCACCACCCTACCCTCATTTGCCAAAAGACTAACCCCCTTCGTCTCTCTCTTGACCTCGCCGGCCGGAAATCGCCTACCGCCGACGGAGCTCAACCAAATAGCCCCAAATTTTTACGAAACGTCCTACCAATGGTTATCCCAAAAAACCACCCAAAAGAGACTAATTTCAGATCTGGAAATTCATAAACCCTAGAACTTGTGTACTGGTCGATTCCAAGACCCCAATGACTCACACCTACATGAGTCGATAGCTCTTGATGAGAGCTATCAATTCATGTGGGTTTGGGCTATTTTCAAACCCCGACCGAGTCCGCCGAGCCGCCAGAATCCGACAAAAATTCTCTCATTAAAAGGTATCCCCAAAAACCTCACTCTTCCTCTTATTGTTGCTTATTTGAACCTGATTCTGAAATCTCAAACTTTGTTTTTTAGTTTTTGTTTTTCTTTTCTTATTTTTTGGCTTATATATTTCCTTTTCTTTGATGATTAAACGATGCCTTGAATTCCACTTTAAGTTCAGCTTTTGATTATGCATGACTCGATATAGTTTAAGTCTGTCCAGATTTCTATTAACTGTTTGGCTTGTGAAGAGTTATACACTAATTGGTTGACATTAGTTTAAACTTGCATATTTAGGTCTAATCGGAGTAGCAATTTAGGTTTTACTGATTAATCCCAACTATTAGTCAAATTTTTCGAATTCAGTCACTTTTATGCATGATTTAATTTTTAAGGTTTCTACTTTTTTCGGGGCAAATGGTTCTGGTTCACTGAGTGATTGTATAGGATTTCCTGATTTTTCTGATTTTTGAAATTGTAATATGTGTGTATTTATTCTCTATTTAGTCTGTTTTAGTCAAGCTGGTTTTTATGAATTTAGGATAATAGGTTAGGTCCATGTACCATCCTCCCTCCCTTGCTTTCCTTAATTATCAGTTATAGTTGTTATTAATCGTTGATTAGTTAGGATGTTATTTGATTCTAAACTAATAAGTGGTCATGAATTCAAAGGCTTCTAGCTAAATTATCAATTATAGTTTAATCTTGGATCCTTAAATTAAAACTAACCTACTAATCATTTTTATATACCCATTGATTAGTAATTACACTTAAACTAAAAGTCAATCTGATTTAGTGATAACCTTTAAATAAAAGACTTTATATAATGGACTAATATCTTCTAAAATAGGCAATTAATCCCTAGTTTAGACAAATAACTAATCTAATTACATAATAGGATACGAGTTTAGTCTAAATTCAACTTCATTAATGTTCAATCATTAGTTTAATTAGTCATCTTAAATATTAACCTGACCCTTAGATACTAAAGAAGTAATTCTAAGGGTACCCCGCGGTAATGTAGGAACTTCAATTGAAGAATCTTGGGTGTAACAACCCATGAAACTTCTAGAATTAAGAAAATATCATAAAATCAGATTTTTAAGGGTAAAACAGTAATTCTTAAAAGGGAATAAGGGCTGGAAATATAGGAATGTTCTAGAAGAGGGTACAACTGTCTAATAGGATAAAGATGGACAACTGTACCTGTACTATTTCAACCCAAAGAGATAAGGTATATTCTCTAAAGATGCTACCCTAAAATTTCCTATATATAGACTAAGGTATTCAGCAACTTGGGGAGATCTTTTTGACACCTTTTGACATCTGAAAACACACACATTTTACACCCTATTTCACACCTGAACACACATTAGCACACAAAAAAGATTGTTCTGCTATTATTCTAAGAACAGAAAACATTGAAAAAATACTCAAAGAGATGCGGAAAATATCATGAAAAAATTTGGTTTTTTTCCTCAGTTTTGGTATTCTAAAGCATGGGTTATAGCTGCCGATTTTCTGGTTTTATCAAGTTTTCTGGTTTAAAAATCTGGGTCTTTCTTGCTGATATTTACTCCAACCTCTGGTATTCAAGTGTCATTTTCCTGAGTTTTGGTTACTGTTGTTTGCTGCTGTTATTAAGCTACAAATATCGGGGCTTTCTGACCTTTATTTGGTCACTATTTGCTGTTATTTTTCGATTTCAAGGTATGTAACTTTTACCTTGTATGAAATAGAATTTCTGAATGAAAATATGTTAAAAATATCAATGTTTATATGGGCTTTTACTATAAATTTAAGTTTCTATGTGTTGAAATGCTTACACATGCTAAAATTACATGTTTGGTTCACTTTGTTTGGATTTAAGTGCCGTGTATGTGAATTTTCACTTTAGCTACATTTTTCTATGTGTTTTAATGGTTCGAGGTTGTATAAAAGTATGAGGTTAAACGAAATAACATTAGAAAAGTGTGAATCTGACTACTAGCTAGGTCAGTTTCACTTTAAACATTCATATCTTGTGTTAGTTATGAAGTCCGTATTGTTTTTATATATATGGGTTCAATTTTTTCTTATCACTAAGCTGTTTTTGCAAAAAATATTAAGGTTATAATTTTTTTTTATGTTTAACAAAGCATTGGTGGAGCTGAATAATCTGACCCTCTAATTGTCAGATTCACTCCATAAATAATGCAAAAAGTATTATTTTTGGGACTTTGTAAATCACAAGCGGAGGCACAGGTATTTTAGTCATTGGTAAATCCAAGAGGATTCAAGCTGAAGCAACAAATTAGAGCTGTAGTTTCATTTCTTTTATTTTCTTTTATCCTTTTGGAATCTGTATTTTTCTTACAGTTGAACACTGATGTAAAATGTATCTATGGACTTATTATTTTCAGATTTGTTGTAAACAAAGACTGGCTGTAATATGCTATGTATTTTGCTAAGTTGTAAATGGGCCAGGTTGCTGAAATAGCCCATCAAGGTTTGAACTAGCCTGAATCCCAGACTATTGGGCCTAAGGGGGTACAAAAGCCCTAAAATTTCAGTGTTATGTTTCCGGTATATTCTGCTTTAGTTGAAAGTTGGTTAGCATATCCTGTAGGAAATCTGAATATCTTTAAATCTTACGTAATTTTTGTACTGAAATTAAGCTGCGCATAATCCCAGTTTACTGTGAAAAACTTGCTCTAGGTTCATGTAAATCACCTTAAGTCGTTTATTTCAAGTTTAATAAACCCTGAAATGTCTGGTACAGTTTCCTAACAACATCTCTACCGTAACTAAGTATGAATGTTTGAATTTGCTAATTGAATTTAAGGATTGTAATTCAATGATTCCTTTTGTGCTTTTCAAACTCCTTTGTTCGGTATGCATAACTGAATTATGTAAACTTCTCCTTTTTCACAAATAGCCTAAAATAGGATTGGCCTAAGTGTTAATTGCTAAACATTGGGCTAAATTTTGGCCATAGCCCAAACACTTGTCTTTAGGCTAGCCAACTTAGTCTTAGATGATTTGAATACATCCATATCGTATAGTTCAAAATACATCTTTTAGACCAATACTACAAAACATAGAGAATAATTGAATAATGATTATTGCTTCAAATAAGCATTTAAACCATCATGACCATAGTCATGATTACATAATCCACATTCGGGTTTGCAACTCATGCTCCCGACCACAACTTTGAACAATAAATAAAATCATACGTTGTAAATCGTGGGTGTATTTCATGTGGCACGTTTACCATGTGTCGAAAAATGACAAATGCACGTCATCGTGATTTGTTTCAAGATAATCCATAAATGTTAAAAGCGGCTAAAAAGTAAAAAGGTTAAAATGCAAAATAGGTTGAAATATGTAAATAATTAGGCCAAATATCAATAGTTTAAGCGACCATGCTAGAACCACGAAATCCGGGAATGCCTAACACCTTCTCCCGGGTTAACAAAATTCCTTACCCAGATTTCTGGATCGCAGACAATTTTATACAGAGTCTAAAATTCCTCGATTTGGGATTTCAATAAGTAAATGGTTTCCCGAAACACCGCTCAAAAATCCGGGTGGCGACTCAAAAAATTAATAAATCCCAAATTCGAATAATGTCACTTTAATTGAAAAAACTCCCTAATCTCACCCTTATTCCGGGGGAGTTAAAAGATGAGGTGTGACAGCTCTGGCAACTCTGCTGGGGATAAGAACCCAGAATCTCTGGTTCAGGGTTCAAGAATTCAAGCTTAGAATAGCTATTATATTTGACTTTCATTATTATCTGATTTTACATGTTTAAACCTAATGTGCTAAATGCCGCTTTTTACCTCTTTGATATTATTTGTACTGTATATATATTGTGCCGAAACCCTCTTCTCTCTGAGTCTTCTAAATCATCTGGGAAGTGTGCACTTTGTGTGACTTCTTTTCTGTTAGAGTCATCCAAATTTTAGAACGAGGTACAGACAAGTTGCAAAGCCGGTGAAGCTTCTGTATTCCCGGTACGCTGCCCCCCTCGGCTCGAGTTGTCCGCTCGGGTAAGCCTGGTCCATAACAAAACCCCAGCATTTTAAACTTAGAATAACACAGCCTCATGACGTATCCCTAGTAGGAACGATTATCTGCATCATGTGCTTTTGACTTAGGGGACTCAACACAGGGGTTTGGTCCATCTAGGATAGCTGAACCCGAAATAAAGACCATCCTGATGCATCTTACCTGCGATGTGTATAATATTTTGTTTCAGTTTGTTTGTTGACCGACTAAAGAAAAAAAAGAAATAACAGAAAATTCAAGAGTGAAATAGAATAGAATTTGAAAACCCCGGATATTCAAAATTGTCTCGAAACACTTGCAATTTTTTTGAAAAATGGAGAAAAAGAAAGAAGGAAATGTATTCCGAAAAATGAAATGAGTTAGTATCATAAATTTTCAAAATTGTGTCAAACTTTCCCGAACTACGCATTGTTTGATTCTCACCGGTGTGGGATACGTAGGCAACCCTCACCGGGTCCAACCCTATTTTTCTAAAAATCAAAATACAAAATAAGGTCATAAATAAAGTTAGGTGACGCCTCTTGTCTAAATAGCCAAAATGTCCCAACGGGGCGCCATAAGGCTATTTTTGCAAGAATAGCCACCTACGGTATTTTCTCAAGATCTTGACCCAATTAGCGAACACAACCCTAAAATCTTCCTTCCCGAAGTGCTGAAGGGACGTATCTGCAAAGATGGTCCATTTTCAATTGGTTACAAATATTTGCAAGAAATAGCACTTTTTTCTCTTTGGTCAAAAAAATAAATCATGGTTTTTCTTTTTCTTAACAAATCACTTAAACAAATGTGCAGGATGAGCACTGTTTTTAAATTTATAGAAGAATTTCTCATAGGAATCCACATGTGGTGGAGAGACCTGGGGGAGGTCCGTAGAGGTTCCGTGGTAAAAGCGTTGGGCAGACTCATCGGCCTTTTGAAGATTAAACCGAGGTTTGATATAATTGAGGCTCTAATACCATTCTGGGATCCAGCGGAAAATGTGTTTCATTTCTCGGATTTTGAATTGACACCCACACTGGAAGAGATAGCGGGATATGCTGGCCTCAGTGGGAATCTCTGATGCCGTTATCCGGTAGCACCCAAAGCTATGACTCCTCACAAATTCCTGACCTTCTAAGCATCAGTCGGGAAATCCAAGATTCGAACTTATCTGAGGGATTCTGCACATTTTATTTCCTTTACCGTCGTTACGGGGATCCACTGGGTTTTGAAGCTGTGAATACCAGTTTAACCCACCACGGGAATCAAACTAAATGGAAGGCCCGCCGGGGATTGGCCTTTGTGGTAGCATTCTTGGGTACCCTAATCTTCCCGAAGAGCGACGAATGTATAGATATTGGACTCGTAGGAATAGCCGACATCATGATAAAAAAGTCTAATGGCACTCTTGTACCAATGGTCTTAGCGGAAATCTATTGTTCCCTAACTGTTTGCGAATCTGGAGGAAAGTTCTTTGAGGGGTGCAACCTACTCTTACAAATCTGGATGATCGAGCATCTCTATCATCGCCCGGGTTATATGAATAAACAGTCTGACTGGATTAAATTGCATTGAAGAACATGGGACTCTGGTATAGGGTCATGATTTTCAAGAGGGCACAGAAGCCTGGTTTACACACTTGAGTTCCTTGACTGCCAACCAAATTGAGTGGACATTCGGTTGGCTCCCTATCGGTGAAGTCATCCATATGTCGGCCGAGGTGTGTTACCTTCTATTGATGGGTCTCCGAAGTATTCATTTGTATGCCCCACACCGGGTCCTACGACAGCTAGGAAGACATCAAAATGTTCCACACGATGAAGATCTAAGTCGGCAAGCCATTGAATTGTGTCCGAGAGCTGCCTTCCCAGAAGATAGGGTCCGCCAGATTTGGCATCAATGTAGATTTTTGGAGCCACAGACTCGAGTGAGAGATTTATCCAGAGGTGAGGTGGAGCCTTGCTACCCCACTTGGTATGGTAGAAGGGGTAGAGAGCCTCAAGAGCCGGAACGGCATGCAAATAGACCCCACATACAACAATTTACTGACGAAGCACAAGAGCATTGTGGTTGGTTGGAAAAAGAGAACAACTACAGGGATACAATAAGCAAGTTGGAAGCCCAGATCAGATATATCAAATTTGAAAATAGTTTACAAGCCACCACAGCTGAAGGGGAGAAAAATAGGCTGACCGAAGAAAATGAATCTCTCTGGGCCCAGATCCAAAAAAAGACAATAGCTGCTGAGAACCCAGAGAGAAGAAGGATTGATGAAAGAATTATCAATAGTCTTAGGCAGAAAGTGTGCAACTATGGGGATGATTTGGACAAAGCTGAGGATGAATTGACAAGATCTCGGGCAAAATTGGCAAGAAATGCAGAAGAGCGGGCAAAGTTTGTTCAAAAGCTGAAAGGAAAATATGACCGAGAAGTCACAGGCCTGAAATAAAAAGTAGTTGATCGGCTCCCCCCTATACCACTAAAGAGTAGCAAGTACGGGGGTCAATGTAGCTTTTACCCGAAGGGCCAAGATCGATTTCCACAGGGAGCTATATATTTTAGAGTTGAGTGTCTAAGTGATCTAATAGTGCGTTGTGTTACCAATTGCACTTCTCTTCAAAGGTTTTTTTTTATTAAACTATAATTTAGTCTAGTCAAAATTACAAATTAACTAACTAATATCTTTTTGGATGTTTTCTCAATAGATAAAGGGACTAGGGCTGTGACTTTCTCCTAGGTGAATACTTGACGGGATATAAAGCCTAAGGCAAAGACGCTATGTTGGGGATTGTGATATAGCCAATGCACGGAATTACTCACTCTATACCTCTCAGTAGCTTGAGTGACTTTGCCCTAATTGACTTCCTCAAGTCCAATTGGGTGTCAAAATTGTGCAAGCAATAAAGGCTCAAGTTGGGTATTAGTATCTATAGGTTTAACCCTTTAATTGGGACTATCCATCTCTTGATTACACCCCAATTCCTTGTTGGACTGATTTTCCTAGACTCAAGTTCTCTTTCTCAAGAAGATCCTAAGTCAAATAGGCACAAATTAGTGTTTGCAACCACTAATTTAACATAGATAACACAAATCAGTCTAAATATCAACGACCCATAAACTTCTAAGACTTAAATCAAAAGACCCATCAAATACCCACGCTAGGGTTGAACCACAACCCTAGCTAATGGGTCTAGCTACTCATAATAATGAAAGAAAACAAAGAAATAGATGAAGAATAACCCATAAGATTTAATTACAAGCTAATAATTGAAGATTCAATGATAAACAAACTATAAAATTACTCAAAATAGTCTAATACATCGTTCACGAGCTCTTCTCGAAGTTAGAGTCCCCAAACTTCCGTAAAAATGGGAAAAGAAATTATTTATACTAGGCCAAATTTTCTGGAAAAAATACCCCTGCGTGGGTACCGCAAACCGCAAGAAATGGAGTGCGGCCGTGATGAGGCTTTTTGGCTTCAAACTTCTGCGCTCTGAACTTGGCGACCGAGGGCCACATAAAATGTATCGCGGAAGCGATAGCTCCTACTACGGTCCGCACAAAAAGGACCGCAGACCGCATTGGCTTTTTCCTCCAAAAATCCAAACTCTCTGAACCTGATCTTTGCGGACCGCACAAATTTTATTGCTGCCGCGGTGAGGCCACTGCGGTCCGCACATAATGCTTTGCGGCTGCAGTGCTTGAGTTTCCAAAATATGCCTCTCTGAATCTCCTCACTACGGACCGCACTAAATGGGATGCGGCCGCAGTGGATCTGTTGTACTGTGCTTGGACTTGTTCTTGGTACTTGTGCATGTTTCACTCCTTTTTGAGCTGGTTTTGACTAATTATCACCTTTTTGATCAAACCATGCAAATAAGTACAACATGTAAGCCTTTGGGACTATTTGTATACATTTTTAATCAAAACTCAAGCAAGAAGGAGTG
Source organism: Nicotiana undulata (assembly GCA_005239495.1). Classification (NCBI taxonomy): domain Eukaryota; kingdom Viridiplantae; phylum Streptophyta; class Magnoliopsida; order Solanales; family Solanaceae; genus Nicotiana; species Nicotiana undulata. The sequence continues at coordinate 126,185 of ML300605.1, read as the reverse complement.
TAAAATGAACTATAATCCTTAGTTATGAACTCCCCCAAACTTAAGCTTTTGTTTGTCGTCAAGCAAACAAAATAAGCCCCACCTCTTAAGAGTAAATCCAAGAATATCAGTTGCCCTAAAGTGACCTCTTCTAGCATCAATTGGGACTAACAATTGCCCTTAATTCAAATGAATCATTAACAACACTCGACCTTCTAAACACCATGGATTTAGTGCGACACAAGAGAATCAAGAGTTGACTCAACCCATCAAAGAAACTCTTTCTACTACTTTGGTCATTGTGGAACCCAAACTCATACTCCTCAACTCTCCCTAATCAAACCTCACTTGTAGATTGTAGCACTCAGAATGAGGATAATGGAAACACGCTCATCTCTCTCAAAGAAAGTTCTTACGTCCGTCTCTAAGTACCATAAGCTTGCCCCTTATGTGAGTCACCACTAGTGTAAGCTTCATTCAACTCAAGATCATATAGGGCGTTTGTGGAGATATAGTGAAGGTTTTTGGTTCAAGGTAGGAAATATTTGGTCTAGGTAGGTTCGATCTTCCCTTAAGCACTTCATTTGCTTCATTTTGGCATACATTCTCTTGACTTTTGTGTCATTAAGTTCTTTATGAGGGGTTAGAGAGACACACTGTCACTCTTTCTTGTTCATTTCAAACCTTTTTCTCCTTTCTAAACGTTCCACACCTTTCATCTCTTTTCTTTTATTGATTCGCTTTATTTCTTCTAAGTTGTTCATTCTTTTTGAATTTTTGATTTTCTTTCTTTTTAATTGCCTTCCCTTTTCTTCATTTTGTACCTTTTTCCACTTTGTTGTAGTCCTCGTCTCTCCCCCAAACTTATGATTTTTCCTTGTGCTAAGGAAAGATAGTGTGCCAAGAGAGGGTCAGAACGGGTAAAGGCTTGTATCGTAGTTTTTGAAAGAAAAAGGTCTAAGGCTCAAAAGGGTTAACTAGGGATATTATCATTGGTAGGCTATGGACGTTTTCAAGACATCATGCGGATCAAGGAGAGCCTATAATCACATATCAAGTCAAACTACACTTAGGATTTTGCCTAGACAAACATTCAGGGCAAGTTCTATACTAATGGCTCGGGAATTGGACTTGCAATTCAAATTCTCACCACACACGCTATGGGATTTCTAAAGAAACAAAGTCGGGGGCCCACAATGACCTTAGCCAATATTTGAGCAACACAATGGTCCCGAAAAATCACTTGATGATTATCGGCCAACGCAAGAGTCTCAAGGTAAAAACTTTCCCCATCCTATACACAACAATTTGTTTTTGGCCATAGGATCAAAGGCAAATGTGTTAGGCCTAAGTGAAGCTTTTCTTGAGGCACCATTACTCACTAGCTACTATTTACACAAAAGCAAAAAGAAAACGGACTCAAACCCTTAAGAAGGTTGTCATGCCATCCATCATCGGGAAGAGCCACCCGGTTCACACAAATTCCACCTTTGGAAAGAACTGTGAAATGAAAAAAACTAAAGGCTTATTGCACGCAAAAATTCAAAACAAGAAGCTATCAAAATAAAATAAGAAGCTATGAAAGGAAAAATGCGGAAAGTAAAATAAATATATATAAGAGGAGATTTAGTCGAATTACATAAGGGGAATGAATATATACATTAGAAGGTAATTTTGTATACAAACCAGAGTTGCAAAGTACGAAAAGTAAACTAGAATGGTAAAATTATGTACATACCAAAAGTAAAAATAAAGCATAATAAAACGGAAATAGTGTCATATATATAATCATCCAAATAGGGCTACCCCCAAAAATGAGAGCTAGAATTGTCCTCAATGCTAACTAATCAAAAATAGCTAAAAATAAAAGAGAGAGTAAAAAGAAACTTCCTATTGGCCCTCCGTCTGCATAGGCTCATGAATCTAGGTCCCTAGGTCTGTGGACTGCTCGGGAACCTGTGGCTGGCTTCTGGTAACTTGTGTCTCCACTGGGAGCTGTATCTCCACTGGGTCCTAGGCTGTATTGGAATCTGGGTCTGACTAGAGGAACCTCCCAGCGGGTCCTCCAACTGTATAACAACATCAACAACACGGGGAATCACCCTCTTCCTCTTTGCTGGCCTCTCTATCTCCTGCACCTTCTCAGGCTGGGCTGCTGGGGCCGGGTCATGCAATAAAAGCTCCAAAGGCAAGCGATCAGCCTTCATCTTCTCTACCTTCACCCTCAACTTCTTCATCGACTCCTTGGAAGCACGAGTCTTTCTCATTTTCTTTGACTCCTTAGCAAGCTCCTTCAATGCATTTCCATGAGAAGTAACAACATCCATGATCAACTGTTGGTTGTCTAGGAGCTTCTTCTGGTTGTCCAGAAGCTCCTTGAGAGTGTCTTCCACTGACTGTGGGACCTGTGGCTGAGGAGGTGCAGACTGGGCTGCCACTGATTTAGAAAGTACAGACAGCTTAGAAGTAGCTGCCTGTATCCAGTTGTTGATACTGGCGAGGGTTTTGCTCAAATGGTGGGCAGTCAAAGGGTATGCTGCAAATGTGGGAATATCTGGGGCCGTAGAAGTGGAGGGTCCTGGAGCCATGCATAGGGTGGCTAGAGGAGGCGTAGGAGGCACTACTACTACTGGCTCTTCAGACTGGCCAGTAGAAACATTGGATTTGCCCTTTCCTTTAGGGTTTTCATCACCCTGTAGGCTATATTAGGAAAAGGGAGCCTTTGGCTTTACCTCCACATCAAACTTCCTCTTTTATACCTCTTGATCCTCGAAGTACATGGTCAGGAAATTTGGGAAGGGGTAGGATCTATCACCTTCGTTCACCACCCGTGTAATCACCTCGGACATCACATTCCCGACGTTGATCGGGTACCCCGCCATGATCGATGCCACCAATATAGCCCGGGAGATAGGAGGTGATTTTCCGTGATTGGTGGGGTCTAGCCTGCTGCACACAAACGTCTCCCACCCTTTTGCTTCGAAGTTCAGGGTTCTCCTCAGAATTTTTACTCCGTTGTCAACCATTCTGGGGTGGTACCTGGGATTGCCAAGTGCTCTACTAACCACGGACAGGACTCCTCCCCCAAATCTATCTTCTCTAAGTACAATGCCTCATCCACCTCCGGGAAGTCAAGGTAGTCATTGATCATTTTTCCATCAAACATTACTGTCAAATTTCGCACCTTAGTCAGTTTAGTGCCCTTTTTAATGTGGTCAACATTGGTGTAGAACTCCTTGACTAAGTGCTCATTGGCCTCCACCACTTGGCATGTAAAGTAGTCCCAACATGCTCTCTCTCTGAACTGCCTCAGCACATTGGGGTTGTGAGGAAAAATGTCCTTTATAATGAATTTCCGCTATGGTATCAACTTTCTCTCGGGCCACCATTCTCTGAACTTGTGGAAGGACACTTCACTCACAAATCTATCTTTCCATGCTTCCAGTTTCCTGGTTCTCTCGAATCCTCTTACTTGGGGCTCACCCCCTCCTTCTTCTTATGCGGAATGCTCACCGTATAGTGAAGTTGTAGGTGAGGTAGAATAGTCATTGTCTCAACCCTCAGCTGAGCTCTCAGACGACTCAGAAGACCTTTGTGCTGATGCTTGGGCAGTAGGGGAGCCCGAAGGTGTATCTCTCAATATTTTTCTCTCTGGCCAATCAGGAACATACTTTGGCACGGATTCTGAGTCAGATGCCTTCCGGAAGGGCACATACTCACTTCCCGAATGGGAAGCAGCTCTATCGATAGCTTTAATTGTCTTCCTGGTATCTTTGATATTTTTCTGGACTTGGGGAGTTAGTTTGATCATGCCCTTTCCTCTACCCCGGGAGGACTCTCCTTTTCCCAGTTGTTTTCTACCACCGCCTTGCGATTGAACCATTGTCTGCAAGTGGGATTCAGTTTAAGTTTGTTAGTATCACAGTATTAGATGAATTAGTGAAGAATAAGATTGCAGGCAGTTAAAGGCGGAATTGCAGAATAGCAGACCGCGGACCGCACAAAATGAAGTGCGGCCGCAAAGAAGGTACCTCAGTCCGCACATAATGCACCGTGGTCCGCACTGAGGTGGGGTTTAGACTACCCACTCTCTAATTAAGGCCACCACGGACCGCACAAAATCCACCGCGGCAGCGGTCCTTAACTTTTAACCTCTCTGCAGTTAAACCATCGTGGTCCGCACAAAATGGTATTGCGGACCGCGGTGAGCAATGAACAGTAACACTAACCTAGGGTTTCAAAAATTCGTCCCAATTCGAGCCTAAAATCACATATTATTGATCCCCTAGGTGTTTAATCAGTGTTTTAAACTAATTAGTCCTAATTTAACCAGTATTAAGCAAACCCTATGCATTGATTGAAAGTAAAGGGAAGAAAAAGAAGAAAAACAACTATTGAAAACGAAAATAACAAAGTTAAACAACTAAGAAAACAAAATTAAAATTACCAGATGTGAGATGCAGTGTAGATGAATGAGATTTAGCAGGTGAAGTTAAGAGGCAGGAGTGATGAACAGTGTATTTGTCTATTAAGTGTGCAGAGAGCGAACATTTCAAAATGAAGGCATCAGGACCTATTTATAGAAACAAGGACCTGGGGCCTATTTCACCTACCCACCGCGGACCGCAAAAAATGGCACCTCGGTCCGCGATACTCAATTTCATGAAGCACTGAGGAGATGTCCACTGCGGACCGCAAGAATTGCAATACGGCCGCAGAGGTCCACCGCGGACCGCACAAATTGCATTGCGGCCGCGGTTGCAAACTTCAGAGAGCCTCTTTCACTGTTAAATCACTCTGCGGACCGCATTGGAATGTTGCCCCCGCACTAAGGCCTTCGCGATTGCACAAAATGCAATTCGGCCGCAGTGCAAACTTCAGAGAGTGCATTGTTTTTCCAACTTAGTCCTGAACTGCATCAAAACAATCCTACAACATCCCACAACCAGTTAGTCGAAAGGCAAATCCTATACTACAAAGAAAATCAAAGAAAAACAAAAAGAAAGACACATGAGTTGCCTCCCAAGAAGCGCCTGATTTAACGCCGCGGCACGACGCATGTTACCATGTTTAAAAGAATTTCATCAAAGCCACCACGTGGCTATCTTCAAATTTTCCAATATAATGCTTGACCCGGTGCCCATTCACATGAAAAAATCTCCCCATTCTTGTTCTTGAGATCAAGATCACTAAAGGGTGTAACCAACACAACTTCAAACGGGCCACTCCACTTGGATTTGAGTTTTTCCGGGAAAAGACGAAGTCTAGAATTGAAAAGAAGCACCAAGTCTCCCTCCTTGAACTCCCGGTCTTTGGTATATTTGTCATGGAGATACTTCATTTTCTCTTAAGAGGAGCTAGCATATGCATGAAATCTGAACTCGTCTAGCTCATTGAGATGATCTACTCTGAGATTTGTAGCTGTATCCCAATCCAAATTCAATTTCTTCAAAGACCTAGTGCCTTATGCTCCAATTCCACCGGAAGATGACAAGCCTTTCCATACACCAACTGGTAAGGAGACATACCGATTGGGGTCTTGAAGGCGGTCCGGTAAGCCCAAAGAGCATCATCAAGCTTCCGGGACCAATCAGTCCGATTAGCATTCACTGTCTTGGCCAAAATATTCTTGATTTCACGATTAGACACTTCAACTTGGCCACTTGCTTGAGGATGGTACAGAGTAGAAACCTTATGATTGACTCCATACTCGATTAGCAATGAAGTAAAGGCCCTATTGCAAAAATGAGACCCCCCGTCACTGATGATGGCACATGGTGTCCCAAATCTTGTGAAAATATGCTTCTTCAAAAAATCAACCACACTCTAGGCCTCATTATTGGGCAAAGCCATGGCTTTAACTCATTTCGAAGTCCACCGCCACGAGTATGTAAGTGTTTCCACATGAGCTAACAAAGGGCCCCATAAAATCAATGCCCTAAATATCGAAAATATCCACCTTAAGAATTCTAGTGAGAGGCATCTCATCTTTCTTGGATATGCCACCCATTCTTTGGCATTCATCACACCACTTGACCAATTCACTAGCATCCTTGTACAAAGTAGGCCAAAAGCAACCACAACTTAACACTTTTGACGTGGTCCTTTCCCCTTCATGATTACCACCATAAGGTGAAGAGTGGCATGACTAAAGAATTGACCCTTGCTCTTCTTCGGGCACACAACGCTGGATGTCCCCATCATTGAATATATTGAATAAGTACGGTTCATCCCAATAATAATCCATGGTATCCCGTCTAAGCTTCTTCCTTTGGTTAGAAGAGAGCTCAAATGGGACAACACCGGTGACAATGTAGTTGGTGATGTCCGCGAACCATGGCATTCTTGCATAGTAACGGAAAGAAGTTGTTCATTCGGGAAGCTATCATCAATCTCAAGCCCATCATTAGGTCTCCCTTGCTCCTCCAAACAGGAGAGATGGTCGGCAACTTAGTTATTACTCCCCTTTTTATCAATGATATCCAAATCAAACTATTGAAGAAATAACTCCCACCGCATAAGTCTAGCCTTGGAATCCTTTTTCATTATGAGATACCATAGCCCCGCATGGTCGGTGTGAACTATGACCTTGGCACCCATAAGATAAGGACATAATTTCTCCATTGCGAATACTATAGCCAACAACACTTTTTTGATGACGGTGTAGTTCATTTGGGCGGAATTCATTGTCTAGCTTGCATAGTAAATGGGGTGAAAGATCTTGTTCACCCTTCGGCCCAAAACCGCACCCACCGCCACATCACTTGAATCACACATTAGCTCTAAAGGAGAGCTCCAATCCGCCACAGTGATAATTGGCATGGTGGTTAGCTTGTGCTTCAGCAAATCAAATTCACTCATGCAATTCTCATCAAAGTGGAACTTTGCATCTTTCTCTAACAACTTGCAAAGGTTATTTACCACCTTCGAAAAGTCCTTAATGAAGCGCCGGTAGAACCCGGCATGCCCAAGAAAGCTACGGACTCCCTTTACCGAAGTTGGAGGTGGCAATTTGGAAATGACCTCAATCTTGGCCTTGTCTACTTCAATTCCATTCCTTGAGATTTCGTGGCACAAACCTATCCCTTCTTCAACCATAAAATGGCATTTTCCCCAATTGAGCACTAGGTTGGTTTCTTCCCAACGAGCGAGGACTTTATCAAGATTGTTCAAGCATTCATCAAAGGAGTCCCCAACCACGCTGAAATCATCCATGAATACCTCTAGAAAGTCTTCAACCATACACATCTAAAATGTAGCGGGTGCATTGCACAATCCAAAAGGCATCCTGGAAAAAGCAAATGTCCCATAGGGACAGGTGACAGTTGTCTTTTCTTGATCCTCCGAAGCAGTCAAGATTTGGTTATAGCATGAATACCCGTCCAAGAAGCAATATAAAGCTCTACTCGCAAGTCTGTCAAGCATTTGGTCCAAGAAAGTCAAAGGGAAGTGATCCTTACGAGTCACCTTGTTCAATTTGTGATAATCCATGCATACCCGCCAACCTGTGACTGTCCTTGTTGGAATAAATTCGTTCTTGTCATTTTGAACCATGGTCATACCACCCTTTTTTGGAACACATTGGACCGGAGAAGTCCAAGCACTATCCGAGATTGGCTAGACGACCCCTCCATCAAGCCACTTGATTATTTCTTTCTTCACAACTTCTTGCATTTCTTCATTTAGCCCCCGTTGATTCTATGGAAGGCTTTGCTCCATCCTCGAGAATGATTTTCTTCATACAAAATGCAGGGCTTATTCCCCGAATATCAGCAAGTGTCCATTCTATGGCTTTCTTCCTCCTTTGTAACACTTTGAGAGTAGAGTCTACCTGCACTTTGGTTAGACAAGATGAAAGTATAACAGGTAAATTACGAGAAAGACCAAGAAATTCATAGATGAGGTGTGGTGGAAGTGGCTTCAACTCCAATGTAGGTGGATCTTCAATTAAAGTCTTTGTCGGAGGAGTTTTCCGATTCTCCAAATCCAAAGATAACTTTTGAGGACCATATGAATAAGAACCCATGCCTTGTAGAGAATTGGTACTCTCGATCAAGCCATCCACCACAATATCATCATGATTCAATAAAGCTGCCTCCACGGGATCTTCAACATTTATCATTGAGCTTGATTCATCAATAATGACCTCGGTGACGAGGTCCATGAAAGAACATACTTCCGTGCTATTGGGTTGCTTCATTGACTTGCAAACGTGGAACACAACCTTCTCATCGCCCCCCCCGGAAGGTGAGCTCATCGGCCTCCACATCAACTAAGGCCTTCCCCGTTGCAAGGAAGGGCCTTCCCAAAATTATAGGAACTTCATAATCCACCTCACAATCTAAGATAACAAAATCTGCGGGCAAGATTAACTTGTCAACCCGCACCAAAACATCATCAATGATTCCTAAAGGCCGCTTCATAGATTGATCCGCCATTTGAAGACGCATGGAAGTAGCCCTAGGTTGACCAATCCCCAAAGTTTTGAAAACCGAATATGGCATAAAGTTTATGCTAGCTCCGAGGTCACACAATGCTTTGGAAAAATCCGCGCTACCAATTGTGCAAGGAATGGTTAATGCCCTGGGGTCTTCAAGCTTGAGTGCCATTGAGTGAACTATTGCACTCACTTGGTGAGTCATATTTATAGTTTCGAACTCCATTGAACTTTTCTTTGTGACCAAGTCCTTCATGAACTGGGCATACCCGGGCATTTGCTCTAAAGCTTCAACTAAAGGGACATTGATGGATAATCTTTTCATCATGTCGATGAATATCTTGAATTGGTTATCATTCTTTTGCTTTGCTAACCTTTGAGGATAAGTAGGAGGAGGCCTAGGCAATGGGGCCTTTGCTTTTGACACAACCGGCTCGGGAATGTCAATTACGTGTTCCCTAGACGGGTTCACGTCACTTTAACTTTCCTCCTCATGATCATGAATATCAGTCCTCACTTCACTAGTTGTTAGCTCCTCAACTACATGATCAACCTCAGTCGGAACCTCATCATTTGGCAAGTCATCCTCATCACCAACAACTCTATTTTGTTTAGAATAACTAGCCTTACCGCCTCGTCCACTCCTTATGGTCACCGCCATGGCATGACCGGAATTGTTGTTGTTGTTCCCACACTTAGGGTTCACCACCTTATCACTTGGTAGTGCTCCCTTCGGGCGCGTGTTCAAGGCTTGAGAGCTTTGTCCCATTTGCACTTCAAGATTTGGAATGGAGGTGTTATCGGAGGCAAGTTGAGCATCTGAATCCGCATTGCGATCCATCATTTATTTGAACATTTGCTCAATTCTACCCATATCATCACATGAGGAACCTTGGCCTTGTGATTGATCGGGGTGGATTGTTGGGTTGTTGGTACATCGGGGGTCTTTGAAAGCCCGACCCCCGGTTACCGTTTCCACCCCAATTGTTGTTATTATTGTTCCCGCTCCAGTTATTGTTATTGTTTCCTCCCCATTGTTGATTGTTGTTCCTCCAGTTGCTTGAATTGTTTTTATTGTTCCAATTGTGTTGCCTTTGATTGTTTCCTTGATTGTTCCCTTGCCCTTGATAATTGTTGGCATACATGACATCCTCGTCTTGATCATCATAATCATCCTCTTGACTATACCCACTCGATCCTTGGTCACCTTGAACATTGTTGTTTTGCATTTGATTTCCACGAGGTCTTCTCTTATTCACCAATAGATTCACCCCCTCCATAGCATTCACTTGATTCGGCCCTTGTAATTGTTGAAGCTGCGCCTTAGCAAGTTGATTCATGGTGGTGGTGAGCTCGGCAATTGCTTTCCCATGTTCTTGAAGTTCTTTGTGAAGACCATTAACACCTGGATCACCCTGAGGCACATTTGCTCTACTCTGCCATGCTGACGAAGTGTCAACCATTTCATCTAAGACCTCACATGCCTCATTGTATGGTAGCTTCATGAAGTTTCCCCAAGCCAATTGATTGACCACATTCTGATTGGTGGTATTTATGCCTCGGTAGAAAGTCTGTTGTATCATGGCCTCAGTCATTCATTATTTGGACACTCCTTTACCATGGTCCAGTAGTGCTCCCAAATCTCATGCAAAGGCTCATTTGGATCTTGCTTGAAAGCCAATATTTCATCTCTAAGCGCTGCCATGTGACTAGGAGAGAAGCATTTTGCAATGAACTTATCTTCTAGCTCATCCCATGTGGATATGGAGTGGTTGGGAAGTTGCTCCAGCCAGTCTAATGCTTTCCCTCGGAGAGAGAAGGGGAATAGCCTAAGCCTTAATGCATCCTCTGAGACGTTTGTTTGCTTGCTCCCCCAGTAGGTATAACCGAACCCCTTTAAATGCTTATAAGCATTATGATGTGGAGCTCCTGTGAAGTACCCACGCTGCTCCAAGAGTGTCAGCATCACATTTGTGATTTGGAAGTTCCCCGCCCGGATTCTAGGTGGGACAATAGCACTCGCGTACCCCTCGTTTGGAAGTACCCGAGGGGCAACTCTAGGTGGTGGAGGCGGGGGAGGGCTTGGAATATCCTCATTAACATTGTCCTGTCGGCCCCGTCTTGGAGGTGGTACTTGATTTAGTTCATTTTCTCCACTGTCAAACACCTCCTCCCTCGGAATAATATTACCCAAAGGATTCTCCATTAGTACCTGAATAGATTCAACACACACGTTAACAAATAAAGGAAGGAAAAACACACTACATCGCTATTCACGTAGCTAATCAACACCGTAAAAGCTCCCCGGCAATGGCGCCAAAAAGTGATCGACTTCCGCCTATACCACTAAAGAGTAGCAAGTACGGGGATCAATGGAGATTTTACCCGAAGGGCCGGGATCGATTTCCACAGGGAGCTATATATGTTGGAGTTGAGTTTCTAAATGATCTAATAGTGCATTGTGTTCTCAATTGCACTTCTCATCAAAGGTTTTTGTGATTAAACTACGGTTTAGTCTAGTCGAATTACAAATTAACTACTCCCTTCGTTCCAGTTTATGTGAATCTATTTCTTTTTTTGTCCGTTCCAAAAAGAATGACCCCTTTCTAAATTAGGAAATAATTTAGCTTAAACTTGCAATTCTACGCTTAATGAGAAGCTTTTATAACCACATAATTACTCTGGGCCCATTTTTAATTTGTTTAGGATCACAAATTTCAAAAGTCTTCATTTTTTCTTAATCCCCGTGCCCAGTCAAACAGGTTCACATAAATTGGAACGCAGGGAGTAACTAATATCTTTTTGGATGTTTTCTCAATAGATAAAGGGACTAGGGCTGTGACTTTCTCCTAGGTGAATACTTGATGGGATTTAAAGCCTAAGGCAAAGACTTTATGTTGGGGATTGTTGTCAATTGCACTTCTCATCAAAGGGTTTTGTGATTAAAATACGGTTTAGTCTAGTCGAAATTACAAATTAACTACTCCCTCCGTTCTAGTTTCTGTGAACCTATTTCTTTTTTGGTCCGTTCCAAAAAGAATGACTCCTTTCTAAATTTGGAAATAATTTACCTTAAACTTACAATTCTACCCTTAATGAGAAGCTTTTATAACACTCATTACTCTGGGCCCCTTTTTAATTTGTTTAGGATCACAAATTTCAAAAGTCTTCCTTTTTTCTTATTCTCCGTGCCCAGTCAAACTTGTTCACATAAATTGGAACGGGGGGAGTAACTAATATCTTTTTGGATGTTTTCTCAATAGATAAAGGGACTAGGGCTGTGGCTTTCTCCTAGGTGAATACTTTATGGGATCTAAAGCCTAAGGCAAAGACGTTATGTTGGAGATTGTGATATAGCCAATGCACGGAATTACTCACTCTATACCTCTCGGTAGCTTGAGTGACTTTGCCCTAATTGACTTCCTCAAGTCCAATTGGGTGTCAAAATTGTGCAAGCAATAAAGTCTCAAGTTGGGTATAACTATCTCTAGGTTTAAACCTTTAATTGAGACTATAAATCTCTTGATTACACCCCAATTCCTTGTTGGACTGATTTTCCTAGACTCAAGTTCTCTTTATTAAGAAGAACCCAAGTCAAATAGGCACAAATTAGTGTTTGCAACCACTAATTTAACATGGAAAACACAAATCAGTCTAAATATCAACTACCCATAAACTTCTAAGCCTTAAATCAAAATACCCATCAAATACCCACTCTAGGGTTGAACCACAACCCTAGCTAATGGGTCTAGCTACTCATAATAATGAAAGAAAAAAAAGAAATAGATGAATAATAACCCATAAGATTTAATTACAAGCTAATAATTGAAGATTCAATGATAAACCAACTATAAAATTACTCAAAATAGTCTAATACAGTCGTTCACGATCTCTTCTCGAAGTTAGAGTCCCCAAACTTCTGTAAAAATGGTAAAAGAAAGTATTTATACTAGGCCGAATTTTCAGCAGGGGGGGGGGGGGGGGGGGGGGTTACCGCGGACCGCAAGAAATGGAGTGCGACCGCGATTAGGCTTTTTGTCTTCAAACTTCTACGCTCTAAACTTGGCCACCGCGGGCCGAATAAAATGTACTGCGACCGCGGTGGCTCTTACTGCAGTCCGCACAAAAAGGACCGCGGACCACATTTGCTTTTTCCTCCAAAATCTAAACTCTCCGAACCTGATCTTTGCGGACCGCACAAATTTGATTGCGGCCGCAGTGAGGCCACTGCGGTCCGCACATAATGCTTTGTGGCCGCTGTGCTTGAGTTTCCAAAATATGCCTCTCTGAATCTCCTCACTGCAGACCGCACTAAATGGGATGCGGCCGCAGTGGATATGTTGCACTATGCTTGGACTTGTTCTTGGTACTTGTGCATGTTTCACTCCTTTTTGAGTTGGTTTTGACTAATTGTCACCTTTTTGACCAAACCCTGCAAACAAGTACACCATTTAAGCCTTTGGGACTATTTTGTATACATTTTTAATCAAAACTCAAGCAAGAAGAAGTGTAAAATGAACTATAATCCTTAGTTATCAGTATCCACTCTCGAAAATGAAATGGCTAAGCAAGCGAAGAATTTCAAAGCAGAAAGGGAACACTGCTATGAATTGATGGCTCGATTAGAGGAAGATATGCAACAATTGCAAGAACAGAACCATAAGGCCACCCAGGTTTTAGAAACTAGGTCCCAGCAGATTGGGCGTTTACTCCAGGAAAAGGGTATCATCAGGGAAAGGGTCAGAGAAATTGCTGATTATGTGGGTACAAAATGCCAAGAGTGTGAGGACATGATCCGAACTACCTTCTTCACTGCGGTGATGATTTTCGTCCGCCAGATAATGGACGACCTATATCGTCTCCAACGAGACATGGCGCGCAGGCCCGCAGCGAGACCGATTGATGTCCCGCGGGCCCTTGGAGCAGTAGAGGCACTTATGTAATCATGATGTCCTTTTTCGAGTTTGTATTTCATTTTCCTTTTGCAGCCTAATTAAGTCTACTCTAATACTGTTGTAGTTTTTAAATTTCCAAGAACGTATGTCAGAGTATTTTGTAATGAATGAAATTTGAATTTTTGTGAATGAAAATTTTAAAATCAGAATGTTTATTTCCTTTTGTATTTAGCCCTTGAACTACGTGATGATCTGATTCACGTGACATCGTGATACGTTGGCAATCCACATAGGATTCGATCATAGCCCTTAAAAAGTAAAATAATCTAGGAGAAAAAAGAGAGAAATTCTGAAATAAAAGAGCGAAGAAGAAAAAGAAAATTCAAACTTGAGAAACAACAAAAGCCGGGATGAGACACTCAACCGATACAAGGCATGTAGAAAACGTTTAACTTCCTAGATGAATTTAATACCCCCAACGTGTGATTCCCTATGTGTTAAATGCCTCAAATCTAACGATTTTGTGGTTTTTTTTTTCTATTAAAGGTTGTTGTTTCTTAGGTGGTTGGTTTTTGCGGTAATCTGGCTTCACACTCATATTTCACAAGATCGAAAGGGAGTGTCGAAATGACGTCGGAAATTCACCTGCCAATCATCAACCCCTCTGAGGATGACCTAAGCTCGGTCATCCCGATATCTGAGTCATCCGCAGCTGAAGAAAACAGAATACTGCATCGCCGCATGTTGGAAATGTGGGACGCCTGGTCTAATGGTAGGGAACCACCCAGCACCATCCCTGGTTTTCCCGAGTTAGTTCCTAGATCAGGTGGAACTTCCAATATCCCTATAAGTTACCCGGCCACCCCATTCGGGTACCCAACCATATCAGCTCACTTCGCTGGAATGCCTTTTGAGGTTCGCCCCCAGGCACTATTTTCGGGAGTATCATCAAACATATTTACCGCACCGCCAATCTCTGCCATGGCACTGCCAATAATATTTGGGCCAAATTTCAAGCCTTCGGCTTTTATCTTCCAAACACCGCCGTTCCATCTAGACATGCCTCATGTCACTCCAAACTCATACCCTCAGCAACCTCAGTACGAATCTACCGTGGGACAAGATAAAACTGTGAAAAACCTCGAGCAGGAAGAGATTTCTAGGAAAATGAAAAGCATTGAGTAGAGTCTCAAAAACATACAAGGCCTGAGTGGCCAGAAGAGTGTGTCCTATGACGACTTGTGCATGTTTCCACACGTTCACCTACCCCTCGGGTTTAAAACCCCCAAGTTCGAGAAGTATGATGGGCACGGGGATCCCATAGCTCACCTAAAACGATATTGTAATCAGTTGAGGGGAGCAAGCGGGAAAGAAGAGCTCATAATGTCTCATTTTAGAGAGATTAGCTGGAATCGCGTCCGAGTGGTACATGGACCAGGATATTTCCCACTGGCACATATGGGACGACCTGGCCCGAGACTTTGTCAGACAATTTTAATATAACGTGTACATAGCGCCAGACAAGAACTCCTTGTCCAATCTCAAGAAAGAATCTTCAGAAAGCTTCAGGGAATATGCTATTAAATGGCGCGAGCAAGCTGCCAGAGTAAAGCCTCCAATGGACGAGACAGAAATGGTCAGCATCTTCTCACAAGCCTAGAAGGCTGACTACTTCCAGAATATGATGTCCGCTATGGGCAAGCCATTTGCGGAAGCGATAAAGATCGGGGAGATGGTTGAAAATGGTCTGAAACCGGTCACATCTTGATCTAGTCGGACATAAGAGAAACTTCCCAGGAAATCCAGAGTGGGTCAGGGAGTGCAGCTAATAGGAAAAAGAAAGAGGAAAAGGCAATGATGGCCTCCAATATAAGAAACTCTCATCAGCCCTGAGGCTATTTTTCTAATATCCCACGACATTACTATCCCCACCAAGATGCGGCGTATGCCGTGATGCCTCAGCCATACCCAATAATGAATGCTCAGCAGTACGTCCGGCCCCAATATCACTATAATCAAAATCGAGCTCCACCACCCAGAAACAACCCTCCTCGCCAAGCTCAGTATAATCCTCGCCCTCCACAAAATAATCCCCTGGAGCAACCCAGAAGGACCAACTTTATACCAATTGTCGAATCATACTCCAACCTTTTCTCGAAGCTAGTCCAAATGGGTATGCTGCAGCCTGTACCCCAAAACAGGCAAAACCCAGAATCCCCCTCTTACCGGCAAGGTACTCGATGTGCTTATCACTCTGGAGCCGAGGGACACGATATCGAGGATTACTGGACCCTCAATCGGGAAGATGAGAACTTAATAGAACAAAAGAAGGTTGTACTAAGGGATGAAGAATCTCTCAACGTAACCAATAACCCGTTGCCTGCTCACAATAACGGGCCAATTATTGGTACGATTTGTGAAGACCAAGATTTTGATCTGACCCTAAAAGCTATCATCGCCATTGCTGATGTAGATAAGAAGCCCAAAACGGCACCCAAGCAAGCCAAAGAGGTGAAGAAAAGCAACTCTGTTCCTCAGGCCATGGGAAAGGTTGAAACCAAGACGGGAACGGGTCCCTCTAAAGAGGTTGATCTTTATGTCCCCAAGGCACCCAAAAGAGAACAATTTGTGTTAAGACTTCCCAAAAGATGACAGCAAAACAAGGCTATGTTGAATGTCCCAAAGATGTACATACCGAAGGGGACGTATGTGGCGCGGGGGCCAATAATTTCATCAAGGTTGAATGAGCCCGTGGTTATTAGCCGTGCATCATAGTGCCCCATAAAGGATACCACTACCATCCCCTGGACTACAACAAAACGGTGGTGACGTACAAAGGAAAGGAGATCACAGGGGAAGTGAGTGAGGCAAACTCGTCTGAGAGATACCTCAACCTGAAGGAACTAAACAAGAACAAACAAAAGCATTTTCTGCCTAAAACGCCGGTCAGCGCCGAAGAAGCAGAGGAATTCTTCAGAAAAATGAAAATTTCTGAATACGCTGTGATTGAACAGCTCAGAGAATCCCCCACTCAAGTCTCACTCCTATCCTTGCTGATAAGCTCAAGTGCACATAAAAAAGTTCTAATCAAAACGCTTAATGAAGCGTATGTGCCGGCCAAAACTACCGTTGAACAAATAAAAAGAATGACGGAACGATTCTTCAAGGTAAATTATATCTCATTAAGAAAAAATGACTTGCCCCCGGAAAGGGGCTTCCCACAATAAATCCCTCCACCTAACCGTTAAATGTGAAGGGTACTACATAAATAGGGTTATGGTGGACGGTGGATCTGGGGTCGACATTTGCCAACTCTCAACCGTAAAAAGAATGGAGATTGGAACTGAGAGAATCAGACCCAACAATGTGTGTTCCCGTGCATTTGACGGCATCAAGAGGGACACGATAGGAGAAATTAATTTGGTCTTGACTATCGGACCTGTAGACTTTGAAGTGACATTTCATGTCTTAGACATGGATACCTCCTACAATTATCTCCTCAGAAGGCCCTAGATCCATGTCACAGGAGCCGTGCCCTAGACTCTCTACCATATGGTTATGTTTGAGCATGAGGACCAGGAGATTGTGGTCCATGGAGAAGACGAACAATCTATTTACAGGGATCCATCAGTCCCCTACCTGGAAGCAAGAGAATGTAGCGAGCATATAGTTTACCAGGCTTTTGAGATTGTGGTTGCGGACCAAAGTGAGGAAGGGAACCCATGTCCTCAACCCTTCTTGTCAAATGCATCAATCATGGTCACTAGAGACATGATTAAACATGGTTACGCACCTGGAAAAGGGCTCGGGGTATCCTTGCAATGCATCACAGAACATGTCTCTCTGCCCCCCAGTCAGAAGTTCTTCGGCATAGGGTTTCAAGCCAGTCCCGCTGATGTAAAATTTGCTAAGGAACGCAAGAATAATGGTTGGGTGTTTCCTCAGCCAGTCCCACACCTCACCAAATCATTCGACAAGCCATAATACGTAGACGAAGAAGAGGAGGCCTTCACTGCCGAGGAAATCGAAGAGATCTGTGGGGCAATGAGACAGATGTTGTATGAAGCTCATATGGTCCAACCAGGAGAAGGATCAAGCACTGGTAAAGTGAAATATATGGGGGCTAATGCCAAGCTTCAAAATTGGAAGGCTACTCCATTCCCTGTCAGGCGGGAGTCCCGGTAGTTCAGCCTTGCCATCCTTTCTGCACTTCGAGTTATTTCAGGATGTAACTCGAGTGTTTTTAGTTTATTGCCTTTTTAAATTCTGATGTAAACCCTCCTATGTTCAAAATTCAATGAAATAAAATTAATATTTCATAGTCCATGAATCTCTTTCTTTATTCTTCCTAATTTTTGTTATCTCTCTTTTCAGTTCTAATAATGCGGATTTAAATAACATGACATGCTTGCGGACATCACGCCCAGATCTTGATACGCCGTCTAACCAAGAAATAATGAATCAAGAATCGGAATATGATGAATATGAGGCTTTTAGGGAAATAAATCGAGAATTGGAACAATTCGAGAATAAGCCTAAGCCAAACTTAAACGAAACCAAACTAGTTAATTTGGGTCACTCAGAAGAGGTCTGTGAAACCATGATAAGTATCCATACTGATGAAAGAACTAGGGACGCTTTGATCCAACTTCTGTTCGAATTCAAAGACGTGTTTGCCTGGTCTTATGATGACATGCTCGGACTGAGTGTTGACTTAGTGGTCCACAAATTTCCAACCTATCCCGGTTATCAACCCCTCCAACAAAAACAGAGAAAATTTAAAACAGACATTAGTGACAAGATCAAACAAGAGGTCACTAAACAGTTAAAGGCTGGAGTAATCCGAGTGGTCCAATACAACACATGGCTCGCTAATGTGGTCCCGGTACCTAAGAAATACGGGAAATTCCGAGTGTGCGTCGACTATCGGGATTTGAATAAAGCAAGTCCCAAGGACAACTTTCCATTTCCAAACATCCACATCCCGGTTGACTATTGTTCCAAACATGAGATACAGTCTTTCGTAGATTGTTACGCTGGATATTACCAAGTTTTGATCCATGAAGAAGATGCAAAAAAGACAGCTTTAACCACACCTTGGGGTACTTACTATTACCGGGTCATGCCATTCAGTCTGAAGAATGCCGGGGCAACCTATATGAGGGCTATGAACGCCATTTTACATGACATGATGCACCAGGAAATTGAGGTGTACGTGGATGATGTGATTATTAAATCTAGGACGCAAGACGACCATGTGAAGCATCTGAGAAAATTCTTTGAACGTCTGCGTAAGTATGATTTGAAATTAAATCTAGCCAAGTGTGCCTTCAGATTTCCATCCGAGAAATTGCTGGGGTCCATAGTCAGTCGACAGGGCATCGAGCTGGACCTGAAAAAGATAAAGTCTATTCGGGATTTGTCCCCTCCGAGAACCAAGAAAGAGGTTATGAGTTTGCTGGGTAGGTTGAATTACATCGGCAGGTTCATTGCTCAGTTGACATCCACGTGTGAGCCTATATTCAAGATGTTGAAGAAAGATGCAGCAATTAAATGGAGGGACGAGTGCCAAGACGCTTTCGACAAGATCAAAGAATACTTATCGAATCCACCAGTGTTGGTCCCACCGGAGCCAGGAAGGCCTTTGTTCTTGTATTTGACGGTGTTGGAAAATTCCTTCGGGTGAGTTCTCGGGCAGCATGATGTGACCGGGAAGAAAGAACAAGCCATATACTACTTGAGCAAGAAGTTCACAAGCTATGAAGCCAAGTACACCTTGCTAGAAAGAACTTGATGCGCCTTAACTTGGATTGCTCAAAAGCTCCGGCATTACTTGTTGGCTTATACCACTTACCTCATCACTAGGATGGATCCTTTGAAGTATATATTCCAAAATCCAATGCCCACCGGGTGATTAGCAAAGTGGAAAATCCTTCTCACCGAGTTTGACATAGTCTACGTCACCTGCACGGCGATGAAAGCTGAAGCCTTGGCGGATCACTTAGCTGAAAATCTTGCCGATGACGAATATCAACCTTTGAGTACTTACTTCCCGGACAAGGAAGTAAACTCAGTCGAGGTAATCACAGAAAACACCAAACACTTGGAAAATGTTCTTTGACGGAGCTGTAAATACCAAAGGTGTTGGGATTGGGGCAATCTTGATTTCTCCCACGGGACAACACTATCCAGCCACCGTCCGTCTCCGGTTCTTTTGTACAAACAATACTGCTGAATATGAAGCTTGCATAATGGGCATAAATATAGCAATTGACATAGATATAGAGGAGTTATTTATCATGGGAGATTCCGACTTGATCATCAAGCAAGCTCAGCGGGAGTGGGAAACTCGATATGTTAAGATTCTTAAATATAGACAACATGTTGAGGATCTTAGCAAAAAATTCAAAGTCGTCGAATTCAGGTATATTCCTCGGTGCCACAATGAGTTAGATGATGCACTGACTACCTTAGCTGCAATGCTGCCATATCCGGGCAATGTCCATATTGGCCCCTTGGAGATTCAAATCCGGGAAAGACATGGTTATTGTAACACGGTCGAAATAGAGCCCGATGTCCAACCATGGTATCATGATAACAAAAGATTCTTGAAAACAAAAGAATACTCGAAGCAGGCCAATGGGGACCAGAAGAGAACCATCAAAAGGCTCGCCAGCAACTTCTTCTTAAGCGGGGAAGTGTTGTATAAAAGAACTCCCGATTTGAATCTATTACGGTGTGTGAATGCCAAAGAAGCTGAGAAGATTATGAACGAGGTACATTCAGGAGTATGCGGTCCCTATATGAACGGATACATCTTCGCAAAGAAAATCATGCGGGCAGGATATTACTAGATGACCATGCAGAAAGATTGTTTTGGCTTTGTCCGAAATGCCATAAGTGTCAAATACATGGCAATTTGATCCATGCACCGCCTTCAGAATTGCATCCCATGTCAGCACCTTGGCCGTTCGTTGCCTGGGGAATGGATGTCATTGGGCCGATCGAGCCGATACCTTCAACTGGGAACAAATTTATCTTGGTTGTTGTTGACTATTTCACAAAATGGGTCGAGGCAATCACATTCAAAGCTGTCACTAAGAAAGCAATGGTGGATTTTGTGCACTCCAGCATCATCTGTCGTTTTGGTATCCCAAAAACTATCATTACCGACAATACCGCAAACCTAAACAGTCATTTGATGAGAGAGGTATGTTAACAGTTTCAAATCACACACCATAATTCCACCCCTTACCGGCCCAAAGCCAATGGAGCCGTTAAAGCAGCAAATAAAAACATCAAGAAAATCCTCAGAAAAATGATTCAAAGTTCTAGACAATGGCACGAGAAATTGCCTTTTGCATTATTGGGATATCGCACGACCGTGCGCACATTGGTTGGAGCTACGCCCTATCTATTGGTTTATGGCACTGAAGCCGTAATACCTGCAGAAGTTTAAATTCCTTCCCTTTGGATCATTGTCGAAGCTGAAATTGAAGATGAGGAATGGGTCAAAAGCCGACTGGAATAGTTAACTCTGATTGATGAGAAAAGAACGACCGAAGTTTTCCACGGGCATGTGTACCAACAAAGAATGGCCCGCGCCTATAATAAAAAAGTGTGGCCTAGGAATTTCGAAGTGGGACAACTCGTCCTAAGACATATCCTCCCGCATCATGAATATGCGAAGGGAAAATTCGCCCCAAATTGGAAAGGTCCATACATCATAAGGAAATTGCTACGAAAAGGAGCATTGTACTTAGGGGACATCGAAAGAAATGATCCCGAAATGGCTGTCAATGCAGATGCATTAAAAAGGTACTATGTTTGACCTTTTCATGATGTTGATGTTCCCGATCGAAATGACAAAGGCTTTCATTCACGCTACCCCAAAAACTACCAACTTTTGTAAACCCTTTTGAGTCGGTTACTTCTCCTTGATTACCCTCTTTGGAACTTGAAAGTGTTATTGAAAAACAAAATGGAAAACAAAAAGAAAAATGAAAAATCAATCTAAACAAAAACCAAAACAAAAATGCTTCCCTGAACGACGTTTGACTTGATTCCGAAAGGATACGTAGGTAGCCTCTCTCTGGGGTTCAGGCACACCAATATAAAATTCCACATTTTCCCAAGAGTTTAAGCGGAGGAAAATGCCATGATATGTTTGGTGATGTTGCTGCCTAAAAGGTTCCAAAGTTGTAATTCAATACAAATTCTTTTCCATAAAACCCTGTTCAAGTCCTTTCGATAAACCGGCAAATATGTCTAAATTTGGAGGATACAGTTGTTTGGATCGGATACAAGCAAATGAGAGAAACAAAAATGAGAGAGTCTTATCGCTGAAAACCCACACGGGCACCGTGAGGCGACAGTAAGCAGAGAAATTGAAGATGAGAGAGTCTCGTTAGTTAAAACTCGCAAAGAGCACTACAAGGCGATGGTGAGAAGAGAAATGAGAGAGGTTAGTTGGCGAAAACCTGCAAAGTGCGCCACTAATCGAAAAGGATAATGGGTCACTGACATGCACACAGTCCCATGCAAGGTTTCTCAATCTCGAGGTAATAGTTGCGATAAATTTATGAGAGTCAGACGGTTTGCACGGATCAGACATCCAGTCCAAAACGCATGTCATGTTCATTGAAATCCGCATCCACTCCAGATAAGTCCTTATTTCCTTTCCCCTAAAGGGATACCTCTTGTTTAAATTCGTTGTCCATTCTATCATTTTTTTAATCCCTTTTGGTATAACTCTGTTCCAAAACTAAGGCAAAGAACGGCTGGCAAGACTGATTTACAGGGTTCTCATTTGATACGGGCTAGTATTGCTAAAAGGTACCCAGCCTCGTCAGAGGCATCGAGTCGATCTCGACTGGCCATATCGGCAGATGTTCCAAACTCAAAACCCTTGAAAGGAGAAAATCAAATTGAAGCGCCTATAAAGGAAAATGAAGTTGAAAGGTTGAGCCCCACGTGGCTAACCATCTCGGCAAAGTTTGAAAGGCCAAAATACTCCAAGTGTTCTGAAGCAGAAATGGAAGGCCGATAAAAGCAAAATAAAGTCGGAAAGGTTAAGTCCCACGCAACTAGCCGTTGCAGCAAATCTGAGGAGCCTGAATCTTACCGATGCTCCGAAAATCCAAAAGAAAAAGCAAGTGAAAGTCCTACAAAGGAAAAATAAAGTCAAAATATTGGGTCCCACGTGACCGATCGCCATGGTAAAAAATTGGGAAGCCAGGGCCCTCGGGTTTAGAAATGAAACCCAATCCACAGCAAGCAGGCAAGCGGTTGAGGTCTTCGTCAAAAGGGCCGAGATCAAGTAGTTGAAATAATCAAGTCCACAAAACCAACCACCATTTCAAACTGACAAATTGTTCTTTGTTTGAAAATAGGAAACAGGTGCAACTGAAAAAGCAACCGTGTAAAAGTAGCTGCAACCAAAAGAAATTGCGCAAGGGCTAGAAGGAGCTCTGCAACATTGACCCCAAAAAGGGAAATTTCCTCAAAAATCCTTTCTCGCATTCATGAAAATAACCTAAACCTTTTCCAACCAAAGGGTATTCCATTCCTTAGTTGATCCCAACATAGGGTCCCACTCCCTAGCAGACACCAGCATAACCTGGTGATCTTTTCCTAATAATAGCATAACCTGTTGATCTTTTCTTGACACTGGCACAACCCGGTGATCTCTTTTCTTGGCAACAACACAACCTGTTGACCTTTCCAGACACCAGCATAACCTGGTGATCGTTTCCTGATAATAGCATAACCTGTTGATCTTTTCTTGACAGTGGCACAACCCGGTGATCTCTTTTCTTGGCAACAACACAACCTGTTGACCTTTCCAGACACCAGCATAACCTGGTGATCTTTTTCCTGACAACAACATAACCTGTTGATCTTCTCCAGATATCGTCATAACCCGGTAATCTCCCTCCTGGCAACAACATAACCTGTTGACATTTCCAGACACCAACATAACCTGGTGATCTTTTCCTGACAACAACATAACATGTTGATCTTTTCTTGACACTAGCAAAACCCGGTGATCTCTTGTCCTGGCAACAACATAACCTGTTGACCTTTCCAGACACCAGCTTAACCTGGTGATCTTTTTCCTGACAACAACATAACCTATTGATCTTCTCCAAATATCGGCATAACCCGGTAATCTCCCTCCTGGCAGCAACATAACCTGTTGACTTTTTCCCAGACACCAGCATAACCTGGTGATCTCTTTCTTGACAACAACATAACCTGTTGATCCTTCCCCAGAAACCAACATAACCTGGTGATCTTTTTCTTGACAACAACATAACCTGTTGATCCTTCCCTATACACTGGCATAACCTGGTGATCTTTTCTTGACGATAACATAACCTGTCGATCTTTTCCAATATAGGGTCTTTAATACCTAGTTGATTTTACTTTTAGGCATAGGGTATCCACCATCTAGTCTACATTCACCACATTCGCAATAACTTACGAATTTTCCTAGTGAAAACTGAGGTAGAAAATTTCGTTCGTTCGTTTTTTATTTTGCGCAGATTACACTTTAGGATAATGGATTCGAGACGACCAAGAGAAGAAGTTTCGGTCCAAAATAAAAGAAAAGAAGAAAAGAAGGCCAGACCCAAAGTACAGAAGCAACAAAGATGTGGACTACTCGAGGCAAGATTGAAGTCGCAAGCTATGAATGTCCCGTCTTGATCCGAAAAGCTGAAGAAGATTGACCAGCACCTACAACTAACAAGCACCAAGATTCAGATCGGATTATGTGTAAAGAAGCAGCCAAGACTCAAGGTCAAGCTTCAGTAGGCTAACATATAGGAATCTTGTAACTCGTAGTTGATAGGTTTAGTTTGGTCTTTTTCATTTTGATTTTGGTGTAATAAGGAGATCAATAGCAGTAACAGCGACAACAACATTGAAATCACAGTTACCCGGTAGTCCCAGCTACCAAAACTTCCAAAACTACACTGACCTGATTCCTTTATAGACAAGGATATGTAGGCAACCTTGAAGCATGGTTTGGTCAAACTTTTCAAAAATGCTTCACATGGAGTATGCGAACAGGTAAAAGTCGTTCATGACTGCTCACTTTGTCTTGCCCTAAAACTCTTCGTGTTTCCGAGCAAAGAAGGCCAGCTGTGAGTATGTGATTTTTTACCCACCATATACTCATACAAAATTCAATAAAATAAATTAATTTTATAAATTGTTTTGAATTTCAGTGTTATTTGTGAATTATTTTTGCATTGCATAATCATAATTTGTCTTTTAAAATTCGTAAATGATTTAAAGTTGCATAATTAGGTGCCTAACCTCAATCTTTTTATTAGAAAATTATAAAAATATTTATCTATTAAATAATTACAGGGTTTAATGGTTAATTGCATAACTTAATTATTTTCCATAAGAAATTATGAAATTTGCTCTTTAAATTATTAGGGTTATTAAACTAAATGGTATTACTCTTAATTAATTTATCAATTAATTTATAATTAGACAAAGACTAAGTTAGAATTAATTATTACATTTTTGTTGAGTTGTAATTTAATTTAAATTTATTAATTAGTTTAGATTAGCTTAAAAGGGGATTAAAATCAGACATGGGCCAAAATCACCCAGGCCCAAACCCTTCTCTATACACTCAAACACCCCAGCCCAAATCCCAAACCCGACCAACCCTATTACCCCCAAAACGACCCTGTTTCGATTAAGAAATCAATCCTAGCCGTTGATCTATTTAAATCCAACGGTTGGGAACTAGTTACTCGGGTAATATATAACTGTCCTAAACTCACCCCTTACCCTCATTTTCCAAAAGATAACCCCATTCGTCTCTCTCTTGACCTCGCCGACCTCCGCTGTCTACCACCTTGCTCCGCCGGTCGAAAACCGCCTACTAGCAGTGGAGCTCAACCAAATAGCCCCAAAATTTTATCAGATGACCTCCTGCCTCCCCTCAATCCCTTCCTACCAATGGTTTTCCCAAAAAACCACCCAAAACAGACTTATTTCGGATCTGAAAATTCAGAAACCCTAGAACTTGTCTACTAGTTGATTCCAAGACCCCAATGACTCACACCTACATGAGTCGATAGCTCTTGATGAGAGTTATAGATTCATGTGGGTTTGGGCCATTCCCAAACCCTGCCGGAGTCCGACCAAAGTCCAGTGAGCTGCCAGAATCCGGCCAAAATTCTCTCATTAAACGGTATACCCTGAAACCTCATTCTTCCTCTTATTGTTGCTTGTTTGAACCTGATTCTGAAATCTCAGACTTTGTTTTTTAGTTTCTGATTTTTTGGCTTATATATTTTCTTTTCTTTGATGATTAAACGATTACTTGAATTCCACTCTAAGTTCAGCTTTTGATTATGCATGACTCGATGTAGATTAGGTCTGTCCATATTTCTATTAATTGTTTGGCTTGTGAATAGTTATACACTAAATGCTGATATTAGTTTAAATTACATATTTAGGTCTAATCGGAGTAGTAATTTATGTTTTACTGATTAATCCCAACTATTAGTCTAAGTTTTCAAATTCAGTCACTTTTATGCATGATTTAATTGTTAAGGTTTCTACCTTTTTCAGAGTAATGGTTCTGGTTCACTGAGTGATTTTATAGGATTTCCTGATTTTTCTGATTTTTGAAATTGTAATCTGTGTGTATTTGTTCTCTATTTAGTCTGTTTTAGTCAAGCTGATTTTTATGAATTTAGGATAATAGGTTAGGTCCATATACCACCCCTCATCCCTTGCTTTCCTTAATTATCAGTTATAGTTGTTATCGTTGATTAGTTAGGATGTTATTTGATTCTAAACTAATAAGTGGTCATGAATTAAAAGGCTTCTAGCTAAATCATCAATTATAGTTTAATCTTGGATCCTTAGATTAAAACTAAACTATTAATCATTTATATATGCCATTGATTAGTAATTACACTTAAACTAAAAGTCAATCTGATTTAGTGATAACCTTTAAATAAAAGACTTTATATAATGGGCTAATATCTTCTAAAATAGGCAATTAATCCCTAACTTAGACAAATAACTAAGCTAATTACATAATAGGATAAGAGTTAGTCTAAATTCAATTTCATTAATATTCAATTATTAGTTTAATTAGTCAACTTAAATTATAACCTGACCTTTAGATACTAAAGAAGTAATTCTAAGGGTAATAAGGGGTAATGTAGGAACTTCAATTGAAGAATCTTGGGTATAACAACCCAAGAAACTTCTAGAATTAAGAAAATATCATAAAATCAGAATTTTTAAGAGTAAAACAGTAATTCTTAAAAGTGAATAAGGGATGGAAATATAGAAATGTTCTAGAAGAGGGTACAGCTGTCCAATAGGATAAGGATAGACAGTGTTACCGGTACTATTTCAGTCCAAAGAGATAAGTTATATTCTCTAAAGATTCTATCCTAAAATTCCCTATATATAGACTAAGGTATTCAGCAACTTGGGGAGATCTTTTTGACACCTTTGGACATCTGAAAACACACACAATTTTTACACCATATTTCACACTTGAACACACATTAGCACACAAAAAAGATTGTTCTGCTATTATTCTAAGAACAGAAAACACTGAAAAAATGTTTAAAAGAGATGCATAAAATATTTTTAAAAAATTTGGTTTTTTTCCTCAGTTTTGGTATTCTAAAGCATGGGTTATAGCTGCTGATTTTCTAATTTTATCAAGCTTTCTGATTTAAAAATCTGGGTCTTTTTTTGCTGATTTTCATTCCAACCTGTGGTATTCAAGTGTCATTCTCCTGGGTTATGGTTACTGCTGTTTGATGGTGTTATTAAGCTACAAATAGCTGGGCTTTCTGACCTTTATTTGGTCCCTATTTGCTGTTATTTTTTAATTTCAAAGTATGTAGCTTTTACCTTGTATGCAATAGAACTTATGAATGAAAATATGTTAAAAATATCAATGTCTATATGGGGCTTTTACGATAAATTTCAATTTCTATGTGTTGAAATGCTTACACATGCTAAAATTACATGTTTGGTTCACTTAGTTTGGATTTAAGTGTTGTGTATGTGAATTTGCACTTTAGCTATATTTTGCTATGTGTTTTAATGGTTCGAGTTTGTATAGAAGTATGAGGTTGAATGAAATAAAATTAGAAAAGTGTGAATCTGACTACTAGCTAGGTCAGATTCACTTTAAACATTCATATCTTGTGTTAGTTATGAAATCTATATTGTTTTTATATATATGGGTTCCATTTTTCCTTATCACTATACTGTTTTCGCTAAAAATATTAAGGTTATATTTTTTTTATGTTTAATAAAGCATTGGTGGAGCTGAATCTGACCCTTTAATGGTAAGATTCACTCCATAAATAATGCATAAAGTATTATTTTTGGGTTTTTGAAAAGCACAAGCGGAGGCACATGTGTTTTAGTCATAGGTAAATCCAAGAGGATTCAAGCTGAAGCAACAAATTAGAGTTGTAGTTTCATTTCTTTTACATATTTTTATCCTTTTGAAATCTGTATTTTTCTTACAGTTGAACACTAATGTAGAATGTATCTATGGACTTATTATTTTCAGATTTGTTGTAAACAAAGACTGGCTGTAATATGCTATGTATTTTGCTAAGTTGTAAATGGGTCAGGCTGCTGAAATTGGGCCTAAGGAGGTACAAAAGCCCCAAAATTTTAGTGTTGTGTTTCCGGTATAATTCTGCTTTAGTTGAAAGTTAGTTAGCATATCCTGTAGGAAATCCGAATATCTTTAAATCTTGCATAATTTTTGTACTGAAATTAAGCTGCGCATAATACCAGTTTACAGTGAAAAACTCGCTCTGGATTCATATAAATCACCTTAAGTCGTTTATTTCAAGTTTAATAAATCTTGAAATGTCTGGTACAGTTTCCTAACAGCATCTCTACCATAGCTAAGTATGAATATTTAAATTTGCTAATTGAATTTTAGGATTGTAATTCAATGATTCCTTTTGTGCTTTTCAAACTCCTTTGTTCAGTATGCATAGCTGAATTATGTAAACTTCTCCTTTTTCACAAATAGCCTAAAATAGGATTGGCCTAAGTGTTAATTGCTAAAAATTGGGCTAAAATTTAGCCATAGCCCAAACACTTGTCTTTAGGTTAGCCAACTTAGCCTTAGATGATTTGAATACATCCATACCCTATAGTTCAAAATACCTCTGTTAGACCAATACTACAAAACTTAGATAATAATCGAATAATGATTATTGCTTCAAATAAGCATTTAAACCATCATGACCATAGTCATGATTACATAATTCACATTCGGGTTTGCAACTCATGCTCCCGACCACAACTTCGAAAAATAAATAAAATCACACGTTGTAAATCGCGGGTGCATTTCATGTGGCGTGTTTACAATGTGTCCAAAAATGACAAGTACACGCCATCGTGATTTGTTTCAAGATAATCTATAAATATTAAAAGAGGCTAAAAAATAAAAAAGTTAAAATGCACAATAGGTTGAAATATGTAAATAATTAGGCCAAATATCAATAGTTTAAGCGACCGTGCTAGAACCACGGAATCAGAGAGTGCCTAATACCTTCTCCCGGATTAACATAATATCTTACCCAGATTTCTAGATCGCAGACAATTTTAAACAGAGTCTATAATTCCTCGATTTGGGATTTCAATAAATAAATGGTGTCCCGGAACACCGAACAAATATCCGGGTGGCGACTCTAAAAATAAATAAATTCCAAATCCAAATAATATCACTTTAATTGGAAAAACTCCCTAATCTCACCCTTATTCCGGGGGAGTGAAAAAAGAAGGTGTGACAGGTAGGGGTAAGATCTGCGTACAGACTACCCTCCCCAGACCCCAGATGTTGGGATCATACTGGGTTTGTTGTTGTTACTTAATTATATGGAGTATTAAATACTAAAAATTCATAATTTGAGTGATAAAACCGAATAAGTTTCTAAAAGTATATATATCCATTATATTTTCTATTTTGTAGAGATAACTAAAATATATTGATCATTTATGACAATTTCACACCGTAAAATCGATTTTCTTCGGAAATAGCCATACTTGTGTGATAACCCAAAAGGTCATCCTAAGTAATTCTAGCTAAGTCTGTATTTCGAGGCCCCTAAAGCCTCCGTTAATCTCACCTCGATATACGTGTGCAGCCCGGGCGTATAGCCGGGAAGTCCTTATGTTGAGATTTGATGAAAATGGAATTTTATGATAATTAAATGAATAAAGTTGACTTTGGTCAATATTTTTGGTAAACAGACCCATACCCATGATGTGATGGTCCCGTAGGATCCGTAGGAAAATATGAGACTTGGACATATGCCCAGAATCGAATTCCGAGGTCCCAAACCCGAGAAATAAATTTTTTAAAGAAAATTATTTTCTGAAAATAATGAAGGATTTTGAAAATGAATTATTATGTGAAAACCGTGTTACCGGGCCGTATTATGGTACCGGAGCCCGGAACAATTTTATTATATGTTATGTCACTTATCTGTGAAGTTTGGTGTAAAACGGACTTGGAATGACGTGTTTCAGAACAAAATTGGTAAAATTAAGCTTTATGAAGTTCTAAGAAATTTCTATGAGTTTTGAGGTTTTATTCGATGATTTTGATGATATTTTGGTGATTTAAATGCTTGAATAAGTCCGTAGGATGTTTTGGGAGTCGTGTGTATTTTTGGTTTTGAGACCCGAGGGCTCGGGTGAGTTTCGGGTAGCTAACGGGATGTGAAATGCATGAAAAATCTGGTGTTCTTGGCCTGTTTCGGATGTCTAGTGTAATACCCTTCGCGAACGCGGCCAAGGGCTCGCGAACGCGAAGGGTAAATAGTATGGATTGAGTTTTGTTTTACGCGAAGGCACGGGTACTGTCGCGAACGCGGAGCTATGGGGGTACTGCTCTACGCGAACGCGATGCCCCTCTCGTGAACGCGTAGTGTTATAGGGTGGGGTCTGGGGTCAGGTAGGTTTGTTCTTCGCGAACGCGGGCAGAGGCTCGCGAATGCGGAAGGTTAGGGAGTCAGACCTTCGCAAACGCGGCCTTGGCTCCGCGAACGCTTAGGTCCCAGCAACTAATCCTTCGCGAACGCGGCCTGGGGCCCGCGAACGCGAAGGGTAATTTTGCCCTATTATTAAAAATACCCCAAAAAAACAGAATACCATACGGGAATATCACATTTTCAGCCTTCTTCTTCTCCTCCCACCCCCATTGACGATCCTCAAGCTAATTTCCCTCCATAAACACTTGGGTAAGTGATTCTAATGCTAATTTATTCCACTTTTCTTCCATAATCACTAGAACCTAGGCCTAAAATCCTAAAATCAAAGTAGAAATTAGGGGTTTTGGGTAGAGTTAGGTTTTTGAGAATTTTGGGTGATTCAACCTCAATTTGGGGTCGGATCTTAAAACAAATTATATATTCTAACTTGTGGGGTTATGGGTGATCGGGTCTTAGTTCGAACCTCGAGTTTGGACCAAAGGGACCCAGGGTCGAATTTTGATATTTTTGGAAGAATGATAGGAATTGCATATGTAGGCTATGGGATTGTGTTATTGAGTCTTTATTGATATTATTGAATTAATTATGCCTAGATATCGTTGTTTCGGAGTCGGATTATAAAGGAAAGTTAGTCTTGGAGGGTTGATTGCTATACTTTGGACCGAGGTAAGTGTCTTGCCTAACTTTGGTGAGGGAATATGTATTATTTACTATGTGCTAAGTGATTATCATGTTCATTGCATAGGTGAGGTGACGAGTACCTATGCAATGCGTTTCAAGCATGCCCGTGAGTCTATTTTGATAGAAATTGCAGTATTTCTCCCATGTTTAGCATATTATGAGATTGTCTCTACTTGGTAATTTATTCTTGTTGAAAGTATTGGCTGTTGAGTTTGAGAAGTGTTGATACGATTGATAATCCATGTGTAGAGTATACGATTGAGGTGATTGGTTATAGATGAGACCCTTGCCGAGCATTTATTGAGTTATTAATTGATGTTTTCCCCTTGCCGGGTGTTTTGAACCGTCTATTACCACTATGTTGTACTCCTTGCCATTATATCTGTTATTTTCTGGTGAAGAAGAGTGTAAAGCACGAAGGGTGATGTCGTTCCATGATATTTGATTACATTGCATAGTGAGGAAGAGTGTAAAGCACGAAGGGTGATGCCGTGCCATGATTAATATTGATTATAAGCACGAAGGATAATGCCGTGCCATGATTTTCATTGATTATAAGCACGAAGGTTAATGCCGTGCCATGATTTACATTGCCTTAAATTGTACATTGCATTATGAGGAAGAGAGTAAAAGCACGAATGTTGATGCCGTGCCATGATATTTGATTGCATTGCATAGTGAGGAAGAGTGTAAAGCACGAAGGGTGATGCCTTGACATGATATTTGATCACATTGCATTGGGAGGAAGAGAGTAAAAGCACGAAGGGTGATGCCATGCCATTGTTTACATTTCTGGTACTTATACCCGTTTCGTTGACTATTGTGTTAGATTGCCTCCTTTGTTTACTTTTACCTGTCAATTTGACTGTTCCATTTCACTTGTTTCCCCCTTTAATGCTCCCGTATCCCTTACTTCTCTGCTTATTCCTTGCCTGGAACTATCCTTGTTACCTGCTGTAGAATAGGGCAGGTTATCGTTATTGTCAAGTCTAGCCTCGTCACTACTTCGACCGAGGTTAGGCTCGGCACTTACTCAGTACATGGGGTCAATTGTACTGATGCTACACTGCACTTCTTAATGTTGTGCAGATCCCGCGTCCGGACCCAGTGAACCGCATTGAGGGAGTCACCTCCAGTCCACCCAGAGCTTCAAGGTATACCCGCTGGCGTTCGTGGGCCTTGGCGTCTCTCCTGCATTTGTATTCCTTATTGTCTCTTTTTCTCCTTGTTTATGTATTTCTTTTCAGACTCTGTATTTAGTACTCAGTTTAGATAGTTTGTGAGTTGTGACACCCCGGTTTTGGGTTTATGCGACGTTATGTATTTTTCCATGTCACTTTTATTTTCGGATCTCTATTACATTTCCACTGTTAAAATTCTAAAGTGTTTCGTCATTTCTGTTAAGATTTTTAAAAGGTGTTTCCTTTACTACGGTTGAATTGGACTGCAAGTGTTAGATTAACTGTACACGTTGGCTTGTCTAGCGGGTTCAACGTTAGACGCAGTCACGGCCTGAAGGGTGGAGTTTCGGGTCGTGACAAGTTGGTATCAGAGCTCTAGGTTGCTTAGGTCTCACAACTCACGAACAACCTTGGTAGAGTCTGAGGGATCGGTACGGAGACATCTGTATCTATCCCCAGAGGATGCAAAGTTAGGATACTCCTCTTCCTTCATACTCTGTCGTGCGTAGTATATTCTGTATACTGATCGAGTTCTATTCTATTCTGTCGCAGATGGAGAGGACGCGTGCTTCCCTTGGTTCCGCTCAGCAGCCCGACACTCCAACTACAGCCCCTACGAGGGGTCGAGGCCGTGCTAGAGGCCGAGCCTGGGGCAGGGCTCAGCCTAGAGCAGCAGCCCCAATGGAGGACCCTCAGGTCGAGTCTGACGAGGAGGTCCCAGTTCCGGCAGTCCCAGTTGGACCGGCGCAGGTCCTAGAGGGGTTCATAGCTACCCAGTGCTTCAGGACGCTCTAGTCCGCTTGGTAGGACTTATGGAGAGTGTAGCTCAGGCCGGTCTTCTTCCTACAGCACCAGCTGGATCTCAGGCTAGGGGAAGGACCCAGACTCATATTATTCATACACCAGAGCAGGTTGCCACTCAGTTTCAGACTCCAGCACCTCAGCCAGCCGGAGTAGCACAACCAGGTATTGCAGCACTTGTGGTTGAGAGAACAGCTATGTCCGGGGATGCTTTGTAGAGGCTGGACAGATTCACCAAGTTATTCACTACCACTTTTACTGGTGCACCGTCGGAGGACCCACAAAATTACTTGGATAGCTGCCACGAGGTTCTTCGGAACATGGGCATAGTGGAGTCCAATGGAGTTGACTTTGCTACTTTTCGACTATCTGCCGCAGCCAAGACTTGGTGGAGGGACTACTGCTTAGCCAGACCAGCGGGGTCTACACCTTTGGCTTGGGCTCAGTTCACAAAGGTATTTTTGACGAAGTTCCTTCCCATTACTCAGCGAGAGGATCTTAGGAGGCAGTTTGAGCGCCTCCAGCAGGGATCTATGTATGTCACTCAGTACGAGACCAGGTTCATCGCCCTAGCCAGGCATGCTTTGATGATACTCCCCACTGATCGGGAGAGAGTTCGGAGGTTCATTGAGGGATTGGCCTAGCCTATAGGACTCCAGATGGCTAGGGGGTCGAGCACTGATATTTCGTTCTAGGATGTGGCCGATGTTGCCAGGAGGATTGAGATGATTTTGTCACAGGGAGGTGGTCAGGGGGCTGACAAGAGGCCCCGTCATTTTGGTAGATTCAGTGGAGCCTCATCTGGAGGTAGGGATTCTTTCAGTAGGGGTCATCCACCCCGACCTTTTCAGTCAGCACTTCAGGTATCTCCCCGTGCACCGCCAGCTCATGTTAGTGCACCATCAGCGTCTATCAGTGCACAGCCGCTTCAGAGTTACCAGGGTAGTTATCAGGGTCGTCAGGGCCATTTTCCGAGTCATCAGCCACAACATCAGAGATCTTGTTATAGTTGTGGTAGCCTGGGGCAAATTGCCATATATTGCCCCCGAGCTTTGAGTGGACCCCAGTATCAGGGTTCCCGTGCCTTGAATCCCGCAGCAAGTGCACCCTTACCCCCTCAGCCAGCTAGGGGTGGTGGTCGAGGTGCCAGAGGTGGTGGTCAAGTTCATAGAGGTGGAGCACAGGCCACGAGGGGTAGAGGCCAGGTTGCAGCAGGTAGACCCAAGGATGTTCAGATTGGGGGGGCTCAGCCCCGGTGTTATGCTTTTCCTGCCCGTCCTGATGCTGAGGCTTCTGATGCAGTTATTACAGGTACGATTTCAGTTTGCAGCCGAGAGGCTTCGGTGTTATTTGATCCGGGTTCTACATTCTCCTATGTGTCTTTATATTTCTCCCCTTATTTGAGTATGCCCCATGATTCTTTGAGTACTGTCGTATATGTGTCTACACCGGTGGGTGATTCTATAGTGGTAGATCGAGTCTACCGCGCTTGCGTCGTAGTTATTGGTGGTCTGGAGACTCAGGTTGATCTTTTGCTTTTTTATATGGTTGACTTTGATGTTATATTGGGTATGGACTGGTTATCCCCCTATTATGCCATTCTGGAATGTCATGCCAAGACAGGGAACTTAGCCTTGCCAAGAGTACCTCGTTTAGAGTGGAGAGGGACTCCTAGTCATTCATCTGGTAGGGTTATTTCTTATATGAAGGCTCGGCACATGGTCGAGAAGGGTTGTTTGGCCTATTTGGCCTATGCTCGTGATTCTAGTGCTGAGGTTCCTTCCATAGAGTCTGTGCCCATGGTTCGTGAGTTTCCAGAGGTATTCCTTGCTGACCTGCCGGGTATGCCACCCGACAGGGATATTGATTTTTTTATTGAGCTAGCTGAGGTCACTCAGCTCATTTCTATTCCCCCGTATCGTATGGCTCCGCCAGAGTTGAAGGAATTAAAGGAACAATTACAGGATTTGTTGGATAAAGGATTCATTAGGCCTAATGTTTTATCTTGGGGTGCTCCAGTATTGTTCGTGAAGAAGAAAGACGGCTCAATGAGGATGTGTATTGACTACCAGCAGTTGAATAAGGTTACTATCAAGAACAAGTATCCTTTGCCGATGATTGACGACTTATTTGATCAGCTTCAGGGTGCTACGGTGTTCTCTAAGATAGACTTGAGATCTGGTTACCATCAGATAGGGATCAGGGCGTCTGATGTGNATGGAGTTGATGAATCGGGTATTCAGGCCTTATTTGGACTCGTTCGTTATTGTTTTCATTGATGATATTTTGATATACTCTCGCAGCCGATAGGAGCATGAGCAATACCTTAGAGTCATCCTCCAGACTCTGAGGGATCGGTAGTTGTATGCCATGTTTTCTAAGTGTGAGTTCTGGTTGAGTTCTGTGGCATTCTTGGGCCACGTTGTATCGGTAGAGGGCATTCAGGTGGATCCGAAGAAAGTTTCAGCAGTTAGAGATTGGCCTAGGCCCGCTTCAGCCACAGAGATTCGGAGCTTCTTAGGCCTAGCAGGCTATTATCACCGGTTTGTGGAGGGGTTTTCATATATAGCAACCCCTATGACCAAGTTGACGTAGAAGAGTGTTCAGTTCAGATGGTCTGAGGAGTGTGAAGCTAGCTTTCAGAAGCTCAAGACAACATTGACCACAACACCAGTGTTGGTATTGCCCTCATGTTCAGGTTCTTATACCGTCTATTGTGATGCTTCACGGGTTGGACTTGGTGAGGTATTGATGTAGGAGAGCAAGGTTATAGCCTACGCATCTCGTCAGTTGAAGGTTCATGAGAAGAACTATCCAGTCCATGATTTGGAGCTTGCAGCTATTGTTCATGCCTTGAAGATTTGGAGGCACTATTTGGATGGGGTGTCGTGTGAGGTATTCACTGATCATAAGAGTTTGCAATACTTGTTTAAGCAAAAGGAGTTGAATATGAGGCAGAGGAGGTGGTTAGAGTTGCTGAAGTATTATGATGTTACTATTCTCTATCATCTGGGTAAGGCCAATGCGGTGGACGATGCTTTGAGCCAGAAGTCAGTTAGTATGGGTAGCTTGGCCTATTTATCAGTTGGAGAGTGACCTTTGGATTTGGATGTTCAGGCTTTAGCCAATCGATTTGTGAGATTAGAGGTTTCTGAGGGTGGCAGTGTTTTGGCCCATACCGTCGCTCTTCGTTGTATGATCATATTCGTGCCAGGCAGTATGATGATCGTCATTTGTGTGTTGTTAGAGATGCGGTTCGGCACGGATGTGCCAAACAGGTCACATTCGATGCTGAGGGAGTTTTGTGATTGCAAGGTCGCATTTGTGTTCCTGATGTGGACGACATTCGTGAGTTGATATTGAAGGAGGCCCATAGTTCCCGGTATTCCATTCATCTACGCGCCGCGAAGATGTACCAGGACTTGCGGCAGCATTATTGGTGGCGTAGAATGAAGAAGGATATTGTGGCTTATGTAGCTCGGTGCTTGAATTGTCAACAGGTTAAGTATGAGCACCAGAGACCCGGTGGTTTGATGCAGCAGATTCAGCTTCCCGAGTGAAAGTGGGAGCGTATCACGATGGATTTTGTAGTTGGGCTTCCACGGACTCCGAGGATGGTTGATGCAGTATGTGTTGTTGTAGATAGGCTGACCATGTCAGCACACTTCATTCCTTTGTCGGTTTCCTATTCAGCGGAGAAGTTGGCAAAGATCTATGTGAGAGAAATTGTCAGATTGCATGGTGTGCCCCTATCCATTATATCAGACCGAGGTACTCATTTACCTCCCATTTCTAGAGAGTATTTCAGCGAGAGTTGGGCACACAGATTGAGTTGAGCACGGCATTTCATCGTCAGACGGACGGACAGTCCGAGCGCACTATTCAGATTTTGGAGGATATGTTTCGGGCATGTGTTATTGATTTTGGTGGTTCATGGGACAAGTTCTTGCCTTTAGCAGAGTTTGCCTACAACAACAGTTACCAGTCGAGCATTCAGATGGCTCCATATAAGGCGTTGTATGGTAGGCGATGTCGGTCTCCAGTCTGAGTTATTCCAGGATGCCTTGGATAAGGTGAAGATTATTCAGGATAGGCTTCGTACAGCTCAGTCCAGGAAAAGAGTTATGCAGATCGTAAACTTCGAAATTTGGCTTTCATGGTAGGAGACCAGGTGTTCCTTCAAGTGTCGCCTATGAAGGGCGTGATGAGATTCGGAAAGAAGGGCAAGTTGAGCCCTAGGTATATTGGCCCATTTGAGATTTTGGATAAGGTAGGAGAGGTGGCCTACAGACTTTCCTTGCCACCGCACTTATCAGCAGTGCATCAAATGTTTCATGTATCCATGCTCCGGAGGTACATTGCAGATCCTTCTCATGTTCTTGACTTCAGCGGTGTCCCTTTGGACAAGGATTTGACTTATGAGGAGGAGCCGATAGCTATATTAGTTAGGCAGGTTCGCTAGTTGAGGTCAAAGAGTTATCCTTCGGTCCGTGTTTAGTGGAGAGGGCAGCCTGTCGAGGCAGCTACTTGGGAGTCCGAGTCCGATATGAGGAGTCGTTATCCCCATCTTTTCTCAGGCTCAGGTACTTTTTCTATGTCCGTTCGAGGACGAACGTTTGTTTTAGAGGTGGAGATTGTGATGACCCAAAAGGTCATCCTAAGTAATTCTAGCTAAATATGTGTTCCGAGACCCCGAAAGCCTCCGTTAATCTCACCTCGATATACGTGCGCAACCCAGGCGTGTAGCTGGGAAGTCCTTATGTTGAGATTTGATGAAAATGGAATTTATGATAATTAAATGAATAATGTTGACTTTGGTCAACATTTTTGGTAAACAGAACCAGACCCGTGATGTGACGGTCCCAGAGGGTCCATAGGAAAATATGAGACTTGGGCGTATGCCCGGAATCAAATTCCGAGGTCCCAAGCCCAAGAAATGAATTTTTTAAAGAAAATTATTTTCTGAAAATAATAAAGGATTTTGAAAATGAATTATTATGTGAAAACCGTGTTACCGGGCCATATTATGGTTCTGGAGCCCGGAACAGGTTTATTATATGTTATGTGAGTTATCTGTGAAGTTTGGTGTAAAACGGACTTGGAATGATGTGTTTCGGAACAAAATTGGTAAAATTAAGAAATTTCTATAAGTTTTGAGGTTTGATTCGATGATTTTGATGACATTTTGGTGATTTAAATGCTTGAATGAGTTTGTAGGATGTTTTGGGAGTCGTGCGTGTTTTTGGTTTTGAGACCCGAGGTCTCGGGTGAGTTTCGGGTAGCTAACGGGATGTGAAATGCATGAAAAATCTGGTGTTCTTGGCCTGTTTGTGATGTCTGGTGTAATACCCTTCGCGAACGCGGCCAAGGGCTCGCGAACGCGAAGGGTAAATAGTGTGGCTTGGGTTTTGTTCTACGCGAGCGCACGGGTACGGTCGCGAACGCGGAGCTATGGGGGTACTGCTCTACGCGAATGCGACGCCCCTCTCGCGAACGCGTAGTGTTATAGGGTGGGGTTTGGAGTCAGGTAGGTTTGTTCTTCGCGAACGCGGGCAGAGGCTCGCGAACGCGAAAGGTTAGGGAGTCAGACCTTCGCGAATGCGGCCCTGGCTTCGCGAACGCGTAGGTCCCAGCAGCTAACCCTTCGCGAACGCGGCCAGGGGCCTGCGAACGCGAAGGGTAATTTTGCCTAGTTATTAAAAATACCCCCAAAAAAAAATAGAATACCATACGGGAATATCACATTTTCAGCCTTCTTCTTCTCCTCCCACCCCCATTGACAATCCTCGAGCAAATTTCCCTCCATAAACGCTTGGGTAAGTGATTCTAACGCTAATTTCTTCAACTTTTCTTCCATAATCACTAGAACCTAGGCCTAAAATCCTAAAATCAAAGTAGAAATTAGGGGTTTTCGCTAGACTTAGGTTTTTGGGAATTTTGGTTGATTCAACCTTAATTTGGGGTCGTATCTTAAAACAAATTATATATTCTAACTCGTGGGGTTATGGGTGATTGGGTCTTGGTCCGAACCTCAAGTTTGGACCAAGCGGGCCCGGGGTCGAATATTGGTATTTTTGGAAGAATGATAGGAATTGCATATCTAGGCTATGAGATTGTTTTATTGAGTCTTTATTGATATTATTGAATTAATTAATCCTAGATATCGTTGTTTCAGAGTCGGATTATAAAGGAAAGACGGTCTTAGAGGGTTGATTACTATACTTTGGACCGATGTAAGTGTCTTGCCTAACTTTGGTGAGGGAATATGTATTATTTGCTATGTGCTAAGTGATTATTATGTTCATTGCATAGGTGAGGTGACGAGTACCTATGCAATGTGTGTCAAGCATGCCCATGAGTCTATTTTGATAGAAATTGCAGTATTTCTCCCATGTTTAGCATATTATGAGATTGTCTCTACTTGGTAATTTATTCTTGTTGAAAGTATTGGCTGTTGAGTTTGATAAGTGTTGATACGATTGATAATCCAAGTGTAGAGTACACGATTAAGGTGATTGGTTATAGCTGAGACCCTTGCCGGGCATTTATTGAGTTATTAGTTGATGTTTTCCCCTTGCCGGGTGTTTTGAACCGTCTATTTCCACTATGCTGTACTCCTTGCCATTATATCTGTTATTGTCTGGTGAGGAAGAGTGTAAAGCACGAAGGGTGATGCCGTGCCATGATTCATATTGATTATAAGCACGAAGGATAATGTCGTGCCATGATTTTCATTGATTATAAGCACGAAGGTTAATGCCGTGCCATGATTTACATTGCCTTACATTGTACATTGCATTGTGAGAAAGAGAGTAAAAGCACGAATGGTGATGCCGTGGCATGATATTTGATTGCATTGCATAGTGAGGAAGAGTGTAAAGCACGAAGGGTGATGCCGTGCCATGATATTTGATCACATTGCATTGGGAGGAAGAGTAAAAGCACGAAGCGTGATGTCGTGCCATTGTTTACATTTCTGGTACTTATACCCGTTTCGTTGACTATTGTGTTAGATTGCCTCCTTTGTTTACTTTTACCTGTCAATTTGACTGTTCCATTTCACTTGTTTCCCCCTTTACTGCTCCCGTATCCCTTACTTGTCTGCTTATTCGTTGCCTGGAATTATCCTTGTTACCTGCTGTAAAATAGGACATGTTATCGTTATTGTCAAGTCTAGCCTCGTCACTACTTCGGCCGAGGTTAGGCTCGGCACATACTCAGTACATGGGGTCGGTTGTACTGATGCTATACTACACTTCTTAATGTTGTGCAGATCCCGCGTTCGAACCCAATGGACCGCATTGAGGGAGTCACCTCCAGTTCACCCAGAGCTTCAAGGTATACCCGCTGGCGTTCGTGGGCCTTAGTGTCTCTCCTACATTTGGATTCCTTATTGTCTCCTAGTTTCAAGACAATTATGTATTTCTTTTCAGACTCTGTATTTAGTACTTAGTTTAGATAGTTCGTGAGTTGTGACACCCCGGTTTTTGGCTTATGCGACGTTATGTATTTTGCCATGTCACTTGCATTTTCGGATCTCTATTCCATTTCCGCTGTTAAAATTCTAAAGTATTTCGTCATTTATGTTTAGATTTTTAAAAGGTGTTTCCTTTACTACGGTCGAATTGGACTGCAAGTGTTAGATTAACTGTACACGTTGGCTTGTCTAGCGGGTTCAACCTTAGACGCAGTCACGACCTGAAGGGTGGAATTTCGGGTTGTGACAACTTGGTCATATTTAATGCAAATAAAATTAAACTTGAAACATAATCGATCATGATGTTATTTATCGGATATATATATATCTATCTATATCTATACTATATTAATAGCACGAAGGCCTTAACGAAATATCGTTTGCCTTTTTTGCCCATTAAAAATAGAGTTTACATTGAGTTAAATAGTCATTTCATTATTTTTCCTAATATTTAGGATTAAAAATCGGTAATACTTTAGGAGACTAATTTTTCAATTATTTTCCTAATATTTAGGATTAAAAATCGGTAATACTTTAGGAGACTAATTTTTCAATTATTTTCCTAATATTTAGTAATTCCAAATCAAGTAAATTTTGTTTATTAAATTCTTCCTTATTTAAACAATGTAATAAAACAAATTTGTAAAAGAAAAATAACAATAAAAGACGATCAAAGTATTTTGCTAATATTTCAGTAAAATTAATTACATCCATTTGAATTCCTTTTACGGTTTGAGTCTTTTGTTTGTTATAAATTTCAACCAATCAATTCTTTAAAAATTAGGTTAAGAAAAGCTAATATTCTTAAATTTCAACTTTAAGTGTCAAAAATAATTTGAGCACTTTTACCACTTTTAAGTTTAGGTTATTTTTCTTTTTCTTTTTTATTAAAATTCCGAGCAACTTCATTTTGAATTTAGGATTATGTGTTTATCGAGAATTTAACTTCTCATCCAAAGCATTAAGTCCTTTTGCGTAATACGTTTGATTTTTTATCCTTTAAAATTAATTTTTACATTGGAAAAAATCATAGCTTAGTGATTTTCTAATATTTAAAAATTTAATATCAAATACAAATTTTGCCATTAAATGTTTTCAAATTCAAAAAGTACGAACAAAAAAAAATAAAAAAATAAAAAAATAAAAATAAAGTTGACACCTAAAATAAGAGAAACCAAAGTAGAAAATTGAATATCGTGCACCTAGAACTCTATTATGTTTAGGATTCTTTCTTCCGAGTATAATCGATTTAATTATTTTTATACTACTAAATTATTTGTATATTACTAAATTACTTATATACATCTAAGCATTATAATTATGAAGCAATGTTGCTATATTTTTTCTGGAAAAATATATATATTTATTGTTAGGTCTAGAAATAACTTGTGATTAGTAGTTTGTGAGATATTAGAATAGAAATAACTGTAATGAAGATATATTTGTAGGAAAGAAGCTTAAAGTTGTCATTTCATGTGGTCATAATTGTGATGTTCTTGAGGTAAAAGATATTGTTTACACAACTTTTTAGAAGTTAGAAGCTGCATACTCGCGACGGCATTCGTGCTTGATTTTTCAAGTTATTTCCTCAAATAAGTATAAAGATCATAGAAGGACTAGACTATTATTGCGAGCAATTAATATAATTATGCTGCCGAGATCTTTTAGATTAGAGTTTTTCTTCCTTTATTAAGTTAGCCAAACAAGATCAACATTCTTAATAGTTTCCAATATTTAAACCATTTTTTTAATATTTTAATCTTATAACATATTTTAATATAATATTAATGTA
This sequence comes from Nicotiana undulata, assembly GCA_005239495.1. Taxonomy (NCBI): domain Eukaryota; kingdom Viridiplantae; phylum Streptophyta; class Magnoliopsida; order Solanales; family Solanaceae; genus Nicotiana; species Nicotiana undulata. The sequence goes on along the minus strand of ML300605.1, from coordinate 83,909 downwards.
ATATTGAAACATATTTTTATTTATTAAGAAGGGGTACACGCACATCGCGCGCCAAAGACTAGTATATACTTAAAAGAGTAGCATCGACATTATGAAGACATGCAAGTTTTCTCTATAATTATCAATGACGGAAAGAGACTTTAAAAAAAATATGTCAACTGCCTTATTCAACGAAATTTGTTGCATTATTTTCTTTAATGAATATATAAACTATGCACACTAAAAAGTTGATTAAGAAAGGTAAAGTTACTTGAAAATGTATATTGATACAGCAACATCACCACAAGTCTCGGGTTATATCTCTCGATATGGAGTTGTCTTTTTAGGAAACGTTTTAATCCTCAATATTAAATTTTTTAGCTTGAATTCGAATTTAGACGAGTCCCAATAAAAAACCGACATCAGTGAAAAACTATTATGTTTTTTAAAGGAAGATATGGCATATAACTACACGTAAAGGAGTGATCGTAATAGTTGACTGGCCGACTAGTAGTTGCGCAATTGATCTTTTATTGTTTAACCCTCAGTATTATTACCAATGTACCTAGCCAAAACCTTATTCAATATTCCAATACTACTCCTTATAGTATTAGCAAAATAGTAGAATAATACGACTGTTCCATTAAGAAAGTAAACTCCAGAAAATATTATAGTAATCCATCTCTGTACAAACAAGTACGAACAGGTACAGATGTAGACATACATATTTTCATATTTGAGAAAATATTTCTTCTTTTTATTATTGATCTCTTTCTCAAGACTTATCCTCTATATACAAAAATGTCGACATAAGATAACTCTATTTGATAAATTTGGCTATCTTCCGTCAACCTATATAACATGAGATTATAATTTGAATACTAAATATAAACAATTTGACTTCTGGCTGGATGTCATCCCTTTGGCACATGTATCTAACATTTTTAGCTCATATTTTCTTATAGAGTATGTATACGACTAAAACCGGGTGCAGCCGATTTTGTTTGTTAAGCGCTACTAGGATGATGAATCGAAGACTGGCCTCGTATTATGTCGGACCGAGACATGAGGATAAGGTATTGTGCTTGGGATTCGAAGTACCAATTGAGATCAAGATCAGCGACGATCGAGACCAAACGAGATAGACATTGAGTGAGAACGAGGATAGCATAATATCGGAAAGCCAAGATATCCGTGACCGGTCGAAGATCATGGCGGAAATCTCGGAACTGATCAAATCATGAACGTTTACCTAGCTAATCATCGAATTTCCTTTTGTAATTAGAATTGTACTATAAGTAGAATTCCTCTACTATATAAAGGGAGATTCTAATCATTTGTAATCCATCTAACTTTCACATATCAAAGCAATACATTACTCCTTCCTCTCTTATACTTTCTTGTTCATCAGTTTATACCGCATTACTTAGCTCTATTCTCGGTCGATTCGAGGGCGGTCTAACTCAAGGGTCGAATTACATTTCAATACCGATTTTCTTTATTTTACTGATAATTTCCATTAATAATCTTCATATTTATTAATTGGTGTTAGCTGCAATCACGTGTCGTTAAAACCACTTATAAGTTTAATTATTATCTGATTTTAAGGGTAAACAGTGTGGCGCCTACCGTGGGGCTAAAGATAATAGTGATTGGTTAATACTAATTCTGGTAACACACACTGCTTTACGCTTGTTCTCGTAAGTGTTTTTGATTTCAGGATCAGCATGTCGAACTCACAAACAATATCTACACACGTTGACAACAGCCTCGGTTTCCATGGGGAAATGACAATGTAGCCGCCCTAGGGATCGAAGTACCTCAGGTTGGCGTCGAGGGAGTACCAGCTGCAGACCCTATCGACGTCAGCTCCCACGTCGCCCTAAAGGCCAATTTGGGCGTCAACCCCGAAAACAACATCCAAAGAGAAGCTCGACCAACCGGTCAAGATGCACAGAGCGGCGAAGATGGCGTTGTTAGCCTTCGATTGATATTTGAAATGTTGCAAGCTCAACAAGCTACCATAACTCAACTTCAAAACCAGAACCGGGCTCCGAGTAGAGCTTAACCCGATCCCTCACTAGAAGTTGGACACAAGGACGAACTAGTACCAGAGAGGTCAAATGCCGATGAATCGGGGATTGATCCCACCATTATGAAAATGCTCGAGAAGCTCACAAAGAGAATTGAATCAGAGAAAAGAAGATCGAAGAAAATGACAAAAGGTAGAAAAATACAACTCCCGAGTTGATCAAATTCAGGGGGCTCCACCGATTATGAAGGTTTGGATTCGAAGAAGTTCGTGCAAAAACCTTTCCCCCCAAGTGCAACTCCTAAGCCCGTCCCTATGAAATTCTACATGCCAGAAATTTCCAAATATAATGGAACCACCGACCCCCATGAGCATGTCACTTCATAAACATGCTCCATAAAGGGGAATGATTTGGAGGACGATGAGATTGAGTCTGTTTTGCTAAAGAAGTTCGGAGAAAATTTATCGAAGGGGGCAATGATATGGTACCACAAACTTACGCCTAATTCAATTGATTCCTTCACCATGCTCACAGATTCCTTCGTCAAAGCACACGCCGGAGCTATAAAGGTCGAGACTAGGAAGTTGGACCTCTTCCAAGTGAAAGAGAAAGACAATGAAATATTGAGAGAATTTGTATCTCGGATCCAGATGGAACGTATGGACCTACTCCCGGTCACAGATGACTGGACCGTCCAAGCTTTTACTCAGGGTTTAAACGTATGAAGTTCGGTGGCCTCACGTCAACTAATGAAAAATTTGATTGAGTATCCAGCTGTGACCTATGACAATGTTGTAACGACCTGACTTGTCATTTTAAGAATATACGCCCCATTGAGTGACTTAAGGTCTCGAGCAGCTTCGTAATATGTATTATGACATGCGCGTGTGGTCAAGTTTAGTTTTCGAAAGATTCAGAATTATATTTGAAGAAATATTCTCATTTTGGAGCTTAAATGGAAAGAGTTGACCAGAGAGTTAACTTTTGAGCAAATGACCTCGAAATAGAATTTTGATGATGTCAATAGCTTCATATGGTGATTTCGGACTTAGGCGTGTATCCGTATTTGGATTTGGAAGTCCGTAGGGCCATTCGACGCATTATGGCGAAAGTTGGAAAATAGAAGTTTTTTAAAATATTCGACCGAAGGTGGAAATGTTGATAACGAGGTCGGATTTTGATTCCGAAAATTGGAACAACTTCTTTACGTCGTTTATGACTGGCGTGAAAAATTTGAATTCATTCTGGATTAATTTGATACGTTTCAGCGCAAAATATAGAAGTTGGAAGATTTGAAAACTCATAATTCGATTTGATGCGTGTATTATAATTTCGGCATTTTTTGACGTGGTTCAAAGCCTCGACTAAGTTCGTATTGTTTTTTGGGACATGTTGGCATATTTGGTTAAAGCTCTGAGGGCCTCAGGTGGATTTCGGAAGGTTAACGGAGTTGATTTTGGACATTGAAGTTGTTGATTTTTCTGTTGTTCTGGACAACATCTGGTGTAGCGCTTCTGCGATGCCTTGGTCATAGAAGCAGCATCTGATTTCAAATAAAAGCTTTCCGGATATACGATTGGACTGCCCACGCAAAACGAGGTGAGACAAAAGGAGGTTTTCAAGGCTTCGAAAAACAGTTTTGACTAATAAAATAAGAGATGACTTTTTGGGTCATCACATTCTCCACCTCTAAAACAAACGTTCGTCCTCGAACGGACATAGAAAAGTACCTGAATCGGGGAAAAGATGGGGATATCGTCTCCGCATATTAGACTCGGACTCCCAGGTAGCTGCCTCAGCAGGCTGGCCTCTCCACTGAACACGACCGAAGGATAACTCTTCCATCTCAACTGACAAACCTGCCGATCTAATGTGGCTACCGGCTCCTCCTCATAGGTCAAATCCTTGTCCAACTGGACACTTCTAAAGTCTAACACATGGGATTGATCGCTGTGATACTTTCGAAGCATAGACACATGGAACACTGGATGCACAACTGATAAACTCGGTGGAAGTGCAAGTCTATAAGCCACCTCTCCCACTCTATCAAGGATCTCAAAAGGACCGATGTACCTAGGTCTTAGCTTGCCCTTCTTCCCAAATCTCATCACGCCCTTCATAGGCAACACCCGAAGCAACACCCGCTCTCCGACCATGAATGCCACATCACGAACTCTATGGACGGCATAACTCTTATGCATGGACTGAGCTGTACAAAGTCTATCCTGAATGATCTTAACCTTATCCAAGGCATCCTGCACGAAGTCTATACCCAACAACCGAGCCTCTCCCAGCTCAAACCACCCAAGTGGAGACTGACACCGCCTATCATATAATGCGTCATAGGGAGCCATTTGAATGCTCGCATGATAGCTGTTGTTGTAGGAAAACTCAGCTAATGGCAAGAACTGATCCCCTGAACCTCCAAAGTCAATGACACAGGCTCGTAGCGTATCCTCCAATATCTTAATAGTACGCTCGGACTGTCCGTCCGTCAGAGGATGAAATGTTGTGCTCACCTCAACCCTCGTGCCCAACTCACGCTGAACTGCCCTCCTGAAATGCGAGGTAAAGTGCGTAGCTCGGTCAGAAATAATAGACACGAGCACACCATGAAGACGAACAATCTCCCTAATGTAGATCTCTGCAAATCTCTCCGAAGAATATGAAATGATCATAGGAATGAAATGCGCTGACTTGGTCAGCCTATCCACAATAACCCACACTGCATCGAACTTCCTCTGAGTCCGCGGGAGTCCAACAACGAAATCCATGGTGATACGCTCCCACTTCCACTCAGGAATCTCAATCTGCTACAATAATCCACCAGGTCTCTGATGTTCGTATTTGACTTGCTGACAATTCAAACACCGAGCTACATATGCCACAATATCCTTCTTCATCATCCTCCACCAATAATGCTACCGCAAATCTTGATACATCTTTGCGACACCCAGATGAATGGAGTACCAGGAACTATGGGCCTCCTCTAATATCATCTCACAATCCTGCATCCGCAAAACTCCATCATCACCAACTGTAACCTTCTTGGCACCACCGTGCCGCACCGTGTCCCTAAGGACAAGTAGATGAGGATCATCATACTGTCGATCTCGAATACGATCAAATAATGAAGAACGGGCAACTGTATATGCTAGAATACGATCGGGCTCAGAAACATCCAATCTCATGAACCGATTGGCTAAACCCTGAACATCCAAAGCAAGCGGTCTCTCCCGGACCGGAATATATGCAAGGCTACCCATACTAGCTGACTTCCTACTCAAAGCATCGGCCACCACATTGTCCTTCCCCGGATGATACAAGATGGTGATGTCATAGTCTTTCAACAGCCCTAATCATCTTCTCTACCTCAAATTCAACTCCTTTTGCTTGAACAAGTATTGCAAACTCTTGTGATCCGTGAACATCTCACATGACACGCCATATAGATAATGCCTCCAAATCTTCAGCACGTGAACAATGGCTGCTAGCTTCAAATCATGAACTGGATAATTCTTCTCGTGGATCTTCAACTGACGCGAATCATATGAAATAACCTTGCCATTCATCATCAATGATGAACCAAGTCCAATACAAGATGCATCACAATACACAGTATATGGCCCTGAACCTGTGGACAAAACTAATATCGGCGCCGTAGTCAAAGTTTTCTTGAGCTTCTGAAAGCTCGCCTCACACTCATCTGACTATCGTGCCCCCTTATTTAACTCCTCCTTTCGGATCGGTCAGGGTCTTGACATTATTGGGACAACTCGTTTCCTTTTGGGAAAGGGGTATACAAGGAATCAGAGAGTCGCCACCTAACGGATTAAGGTGCGTTAGGGCACCTACTAAGGGTCATTTACAAACATAGATTTGGATAACCAGAGATAGGGTAAGGGCTTGAGATTACCCCGAGGGGAAGGTATTAGGCACCCCTCAGAGTCGACAACTGTGGTTCCCGTCCAAACAACTTTGTGAATTTAGGCAAGTAGCAACTAAGCAATTAAAGTTTAAACAAGTAAGGGATTTGAAAGAGTTCGTAGTCTAAGCATACATATGAAGACACATTTGAAAAGATTTAAAGCCTAAGTATACATATGAAGTTTTTGAAAGATTCATGGTCTAAACACATACGTAAAGGATAGGGGGGAGTCCTAGGTTATTTATCCTATAGGATCACATCAGTACAATGCCTGGTAATCACTCCTCAAAGAGGGGCTACACGTGGCGTTACCGCACCGTTCATCATATCCATATCTACCCTTTCCCACCCCTTAGCGGTTATTAAAGCGAGTGTTATTTATCGACCTCTATGTGTGTTGTTACCCGTCCCTTATTAATGGCCCCGGAGGAATTTAGGACTTCTACCTATGGGTATTTCTAGACAGACCCTTAGGTTTAAAGGAGAAAATACTAAGGCGACAAGAAAGAACACATAGGACTTCAGTAGATAAAATAGGAAAGAGCAAATAAGGGGGCTCAAGTTTACCTCCACATATGATGCATATAAACAACACGACTCAAACGACAAATAAGGGTAGTATTATTGTCACGGTCCTAGGACATGATGTCTAGGTGAGTATCAAAACACATGCAGATTCAATTTTTATAGACTTAGAAACCTGGACCTAATCAGTTTGCCTACTAATTTAAGCCTGTTAAGCAGCAAACACAAACAACATCTTCCAGTTTTAGCAGTTTTAGTCACCTAAGGCTTGCCTAGATGTGGGACATTGTACAATAGTTACCAGAATTATTAAGGAAAACTGTTATAAATTGTTTTACCTAAACATACTGTTGTAGGTGTTGTAAAGTATAAGATTATTACCAGTTTGTTGAAAAAAACAGGGTGAGACTATTTTGTGCCTTTTTCGTCTATCAGTAGTTGAACTAGGTGTAATTGAACGAGTACGAACAAAATCCTAAACATGGTATCTAATATGCATATATAAGGCAGAGTGATTTATATGCAGAATTCCTAAAAAGCAGGATTTCTAAATGCACATCATGATTGCAGAGTTTCCTAAAGCAGGGTTTCTTGATGCACATCAGATTATTGCATTAGACATGGTCTCAAAATATGCATAGTTTGTGTCAATGTTGTCATTTACCCTAAAGACAGGATTTCTAAGTGATAAAAGCAGTGATGTCAAAATGAGATGCTGAAAAATAGTATATATGAAACCTAGGAGGTATGGTATCTAATGCATGATGTGCTTTGCACGCATGAGTCCTAAACATGAATTCTATTGCGCATAAAAGAAATGTAAACCTAAGAGCATGGTTTCTACCCTTTGATATCTATAACATGCATAACTACCCCTCCCCTTTTGACTATCCATCCCCAATATCTGTTTACAAATTATTACAAACCATATTGAATGAATTTCATAACTAGATAAGAAAAATAAGAAGTTACACTATAGAGAGCCTACAAATAGGCCCATACTTTCCAGAATTCCCAGTGCCAAATGGTATCACAGCCTTTCACATAATCCAGGTGTGTCAGAGTTCCCTAAGGACCTCAAGAGATCTAGGGCAGTGCTCACACCCAGATTTCATAACCATGGTTGAGTAAGTGCAATGTGGAAGAGCCAGCTCTAATGTATCAGAGTCCAGAGGGATCTCATAGGGATCCCAAAGCAGTCACACACTAGAGAGGCAGAACTTAGATGTCTAAGAGTAGAGTGAGTGTGCTTGACATAGTTTTAAAAAAAAAGATTTGAGTAGGAAAATATTTTAAACAAGAAAGACTGGTTTGAAATGAGTTTGGCAAAAACAATAAAGAAACAATTTGAAAAGAGTAGGGTATTCAGAACAAACAGCATACTAATCTCAGGATCAGAACATGTTCAATAGCACACATAAAACAAAGAACTGAGACAAGTTCAACAACCACAAACAGGGTAATGAGGAATTGGGGACAAATATAAAGCATATAAGGGTAAGCACCTAGTAGGCAGAGTCACACATAGGTTCAAAATCGAAGAAATCCTAAGGGGCTTCAGGGATAAAGGTAGCATGCATTTCAAACTTACACAGGAACGCTTAGGCTAGTAATCAGAGAAGCATAATTGAAGTAGAATCTGAAAGGGGATATAAACATGTTAAGTCTAAGAGAGGGGATACATAATGCAAAGGGAATAACAATGCAACCAAGTTAAGTGCAAACTTCACAGCAGAACCACAAGTAAAAATATACTAGAAATAGGACGAATTGAAGTAGTAGAAGAAACATATTATTTTTGAGACTTAAACTGAAATTAGGACATACCAGTATAGAAGAGAGCAAACATAGAATGAAGAACCAAGAGTATAGTAGTCAAAGACAAGAGAGAGCAGAAGAGAACTTTTGTGTAAAAGAGAGAGTTTCACCATTTGTGTTCGTGTCTATGCTAATTAAAGAGACATGTACTTATAGTTCAAAAATAGGTAGCCAAATAAGGTAAAAATAATATTTCAGCAGTAATTGTAGAAATATAAGTCAATTAGAATCCAATTAGTATAAGGACATCCTTTAATTAAGGAGTTAAAATTCAAACGGTAATAAGCAGTGATAAATAAAGAATGAAATCACATAAGGAAACAAGCATAAGTATAATACGAGTATATTACATGTAAAGGAGACTAGATTCAGAATATTCTAATTGAGGAGAGTGTCTATGAATCAACTTGACAGCATAATTAACCACAAAATAAAGCAAGAGGATATTTAGAGGTTGAAATCGGTAGAGTGTACCAATCACAAGGGAATCAGGGATTCCATTAAAATATAAGACTGACCAAAGGAAATATCACAACTGAATGAAGCATAACATAAACAAGGATAATGCAAAAGAATTCGAATTAAGAGAAGGTACTAATGAAAGAAAAAAAACACAAATTGCTACAGACAAAAGAGGCAAATCACAGTGTAGGGTAAAATCATCAACCTAATCATCATAGCAAAGTAAAAAAAGTTACTTAGAACATGGGTTTCAACTAGAACAGAGTACGAATCAACAGAGTAAATATGATATAGGCAAAGGAAGTTAAGAGTCAGAAACCCTAATAAGTAAAATAGGGTAAAAATCATAAAATCACAGAGTTCTCATGAGATAACATACAGATTTTCAGGTTAATCAAACATATAACCAAAGACATACTTAGAATCTAGGATTAAAACTACGAACTTAGGATTTTAACAAAAATAGATCAAACAAAGGGGAAAAGCTCAAAGAAATGATTAAACATAATGAAAATCATATGATAATACTAAAAATGAAAAAATAAAACTGTTTTGAAAAGGGGTTTAAGAACCCTAGTTTTGAAGATGAGGAGTCGTTTCAGGAAAATCGGAAAACCTTTAAGGAAAACAACAGAATAACTCATAATATGCCCGAACCTTTTAAAGATCTAAGTAAAGCAAGGGCTAGTAGTTAGGGTTTCATAGAGATGACCCAAAGAGGAGGAGAAACGGCTTAGAAATCATTGTTTCTAGCCGGAAACGGTAAAATCTTACTCGGACGGCCATGGATGGCCGGAGAATGACATGAGAACCATGCGAGGTGAGTGAACTGTAATTCCCTTGAGGACCTCAAGGCAGTGATACCCGGCGTAGGAAGAGAGTCATGAAGCTAGGAGGGTTTTGAGACCACCATAATTTCCGGCAAAGCGACGACAAGTGAGAGCTTAGGTTAGCAGAGAGAGTTGAGAGAGATGAGAGATGTAACGGCGGGGGATGAAAGGGAAATGAGAAGGGGAATGGGTAGGTCATTAGGGATTAATTAAGGAAAGGGGGAATCCGGACCGTTGATCAAAATTGATCAACAACCAGGATTAAATCAAGCATTGGGTCGAGTAGATTTAGGTGTTGGGCTTGGGGTATTTGGGCCTCTTTAATTGTGTTTGGATCATATTAATTTGGGCTATAATTGAAATACAAGTGGCCAGTTTTTAAATACCCAATTAAATTAAATAAAACAATTTATAAAATAGCTAATAATTATGCAAAAAATAAATTTCATGCATAGAAAATAGTTAAAAATGATTACTCAGTATTAAAAAATACAAATGATTAATTTATGGATAAAAATAATATAAAATCATATGATTGGGCTATAATTGCAAAGTTATTGCAGTTATAGCCAAAAGGTACCAATTTGGCTAATTGTGAAATAATTTGGCCTTAATAAGGCCATAATAAATAAATAAAATTAACAACAATGCTTTTGAAATCATTTGCAATGCAATTTGCAATTATCAATTGGGAATAAAATGTTGGGTAAATTAAACAAAATGTAGGAAAATTATGGAAAAATATCAATTGGCGTTGATACATGATTTTAAAGCTATATATGCAATTTTAAAATAATTTGGGGAAAAATTGGGTATCAACAGCTGCCCCTCTTTACCCAGAAAGAATGAAAGAGTTTGTCGGGTAAAGACATATGGCCAATTTGACCTAGCAAAATGGTTTGAGAGATTTAGGCCGCACCCTGGTTTTTGAGCTGCCTATATATCTCTGGTTTTACAGGAATCAGGCTGTATGTAGTTCCGGATTCATCCGCGAAGTATACCGATGGAGTTATCACAAGAACGGACGCAACATCTAGGGTTGGATAAATGAACGGTTTACATGCATGGTTAGCTTTGATATGTCTGGGAGAGCTGGAGTGGGATCGCTCCTGGTGGGATAGCCGTCGCTCGCCGGTTTACCTGCAAATAAAAAATACAAGAGCATACTATGCGTAAATTTAAACATGATGCAGGTTCCCGTCAGACTATGAATGTTGTCTTCGGATGGTTAAGGATGACATCCTTGGACCATGACGTCCTGGGCCATGAATTGTTTGATGAGAGATTCACAGGCCATGAAATGACGTTCTCGAGCCATGAAGATGGTGCCTCGAAATAATGACGCCTTTGAATAATGATATGCAGGATTGAGAGATCCTCGGGCCATTACATGGTGTTCTCGGGCCATGAAGATGGTGCCTCCAAACTATGATGCATTTGGACAAGTTGGCAATATTTCAGCCTATGAGATGTAATAGTATGATGCTGACAAGACAGAGCTTAGTCTTGCGAGTTGAGGGGCAGAGCTTAGCCCGAAAGAGAAACGAAGTAAGTAATTCTTGAGAGACAACGCTTAGTCTCGGTGAAAAAGCAAATTGGAGCAGAGCTTAGCCTCATGCAGGATGAAGGCAGAGAGTAGCCTTATGCAGATGGAGGTAGAGATTAACATCATGCAAAATGGGGAAAAAGCTTAGTCCCATGCAAGATGGAAGGCAGAAAGTTAGCCTTATGCAAATGGAAGGCAGAACATAACCTTATGCAAGGGAAGGCAGAAAGTTAGCCTTATGCAGAGGAAGGCATAAAGTCAGCCTTATGCGGAGGAAGGCAGAAAGTTAGCCTTATGCAAAGGGAAGGCAAAAAGTTATCCTTATGCAAGTGGAAGGCAGAAGAGTAGCCTAATGCAGATGGAGGTATAGCTTAACCTCATGCAAGGTGGAGACAGAGCTTAGTCTCACACAAATGAAGTCAGAGCTTAGCCTCATGCAAAGAGGAAGGCAGAAAGTTAGTCTTATGCAAAGGGAAGGCAGAAGAGTAGCCTTATGCAGATGATTACATAATAAATGACTGCAGAATTTCTTAGATGGCAGTAGATTGCGGTATTGTGATTGATGTGAACATTGTGACTTCAGAGCATGTTATTCTTTGCGCAGATAGCAAATGTCGGCAAGTGCGATGGTCTTCGTGACTTTGAACAGGCTCGTTCTTTGTGCGGACAGTAAATCTGGTCCTCGCAACTGTGTTGAATTTTGTGTGTTTATTCTCTGTTCCTGCATCCAAAGAAAAATCGTGAGTTCTGTAAATGGGGAAGGTTGGTTCGTATCCCCGCTGGCTCTGCTTGAATTGCTCTGCTTGGTCAGATGATCCTGTTCATATCATCGGGGTAGCGTTTGCTAAAAAAAGCTATGTTTTTAAAAATAAGCATGCATGAGTTAGTTAAAGACATATAGAAGAGATGAAAAACATATTTTTACCCCAAAATTTAGATGAACCGACGATCGTGACACGATTAAAGACATTGCAACCTCTCATGCTACGGAATTTTGAGGGTCCTCGTCAAAATTCTGCCCCAATTTGATGGGTTGGCGCTTCTGACAGTTGCGCATGCTGCGATCTACTGAACTTCCTTCGGAATTTTGAGGGTCCTCAAAATTCTGCCCCAGTTTCCAATTACAGGGAAAAATGAATTTTTATTGAATTGTTACCGATCCCATAGGGCTTCCTACGTATCCCCTCTTAAACGGGAATCAGGTCAGACGTAGTTCAATTTACATAATTGATAAAAGCATAAAAGATTATACATAATAGCGTTTGACTGCATGTGAATTGATTGGTTTTGGCCAGACTTCTCCGTCCATTTTTTCAAGTATAAGAGCTCCTCCTGTCAATACTCGGTGAACCATATATGGACCTTGACAGTTAGGAGAGAATTTCCCTTTGGCTTCATCTTGATGTGGAAAGATTTTCTTCAACAGCAGCTGCTCTGGTGCAAACTGTCTTGGCTTGACTCTTTTGTTGAAAGCTCTGGTCATTCTATTCTGATAAATCTTCCCATGACATACTGCATTCATTGTGTTCCCATCTATGAGGGCTAGTTGCTCATAACGACTCTTTACCCCTTCTGCATCGCTGAGCTCAACTTCTTGTATGATTCTTAAGGAAGGTATCTCCACTTCGGCAGGAATACCAGCTTCCGAACCATAAACCAGCAAGTAAGGAGTTGCCCCAGTTGATGTTCGGACTGTAGTGCGATATCCCAATAAACCAAATGATAACTTCTCCTGCCACTGTTTGTGTTTTTCTATCATGTTTCTCAATATCTTCTTGATGTTTTTTTTTTTGGCGGCTTCTACAGATCCATTCATATGAGGTCTATAGGCTGTGGAGTTCTTGTGCTTGATTTTGAAAGTCTCGCACATAGCTTTCATCAGATCACTGTTGAGACTAGAACCGTTGTCGGTGATGATTGACTCTGGAACTCCAAATCAACAAACAATATGGTCGCGGACAAGTTTTCCACGACTTTCTTAGTCACTACTTTGTAAGATGCTGCTTCGAACCATTTAGTGAAATAATAAATTGGTACCAAGATAAAACTATGTCCGTTGGAGGCGGTAGGCTCGATCGGTCCAATAACGTCCATTCCCCAAGCGGAAAACGGCCAAGGCGAGCTTGTTGCATTGAGCTCATTTGGGGTACATTTATCATGTTTGCATGTACCTGACAGCGGTAGCATTTTCGGACATACTAGATGCAGTCCGTTTCCATAGTCATCCAGAAATAACCGGCTCTGAGTATCTTCTTGGCTAAGACAAAACCATTCATATGCGGGCCACATGTCCCAGCATGTATTTCCTCAAGTAGTTTGGAAGATTCTTTTGCGTCAACATATCTTAGTAATCCCAAATAGGGGGTTCTCTTGTACATGATTCTTCCACCATGAAAGAAGTTGTTGGACAATCTCTGAAGCGTGCGTTTCTGAGTGTAATTTGCAAGCTCTAGGTATTCTCCCTTTAACAAATACTTCTTGATATCGTGGAACCATCGCTTTCCGCCTGCTTCCTCTTCAACATGGGCACAGTAGGCTGGCTGGCTATGGATCTTCACTGGAATAGGGTCGATGAAGTTCTTATCTGGGTGTTGTATCATGGATGATAGAGTGGCCAGTGCATCGGCAAATTCATTCTGAATTCTGGGGACGTGCCAAAATTCTGTCTTCGTGAACCTCTTTCTCAATTCCTGCACATGGTGCAGGTACGACAGTCTCTTGGAATTCTTAGTAGCCCATTCTCATTGTACTTGGTGTATTAGCAAGTCTGAGTCAACAATTACTAGAAGCTGCTGGATATTCATGTCAATGGCCATGTTGAGCCCTAAGATGCATGTTTCATATTCCGCCATATTGTTGGTGCAGGGGAATCTGAGTTTAGCAGATAGCGGATAATATTGACCAATTTTTGATACCAGGACGGCTCCAATGCCGACTCCTTTGAAACTTGTTGCTCCATCGAAGAACATTCTCCAACCATCATAGGATTCTGCAATGTCTTCTCCTATGAATGACACTTATTCATCGGGAAAATACGTTTTCAGGGGTACGTATTCACCGTCCATGGGGTTCTCAGCATGATGGTCCGCCAATGCTTGTCCCTTGACATCTTTCTGAGTCACATAGATAATGTCGAACTCACTCAGCAGGATTTGCCATTTGGCCAGTTTGCCAATGGGCATGGGCTTCTGAAAGATGTACTTTAAGGGATCCATTCTTGATAGGAGATATGTTGTGTAGGCACAGAAGTAATGCCTCAACTTGTGTGCTACCCAGGTTAGAGCATTGCAGGTACGTTCCAGTAGAGAAAATCGTGCCTCGTACGGGGTAAACTTCTTACTCAGATAATAGATAGCTTTCTCCTTTCTTCCTGTCTCGTCGTGCTGCCCTAGAACGCAGCCGAAAACTCCATCCAGACTGCGAGGTAGAGTAGCAAGGGTCTACGTGGTTCTAGTGGTACCAAAACATGCGGCGTTGACAAGTACTCCTTGATTCTGTCGAAGGCTTTTTGACAATCCTCGGTCCATTTGGTCGCAACATCTTTCTTCAGCATCTTGAAGATTGGTTCACATATGACCGCGGATTGAGCTATGAACCAGCTGATGTAGTTAAGGCGGTCTAGGAAACTCATCACATCTTTCTTGTTCCTTGGCGGTGGTAACTCTTGGATGGCCTTGACCTTTGACGGATCCAATTTTATCCCTCGACGACTGACGATGAACCCGAGCAATTTCCCTGCAGGAACCCCCGAATGCACACTTTGCGGGGTTTAGTTTCAGATTGTATTTTCGCAACCTATTGAAGAACTTCCTCCGATTTGCTATGTGGTCGGTGGCTTTTTTGGACTTGATAATGACATCGTCCACATATACCTCGATCTCTTTATGTATTATATCGTGGAAGATAGTGGTCATGGCCCTCGTGTAGGTGGCCGCAACATTCTTCAGGCCGAATCACATCATCTTATAGCAGAATACACCCAACGGCGTAACGAAAGCCGTTTTCTCAGCATCTTCCTCGTCCATCCAGATCTGATGGTAACCGGTGAAGCAATCCACGAACGACTGAAGTTCGTGCTTGGCGCAATTGTCAATCAGGATGTGTATGTTAGGGAGAGGGAAATCATCCTTCGGACTGGCCCGGTTGAGATCCCGATAGTCGACACAAACTCTTACCTTTCCATATTTCTTCAGCACTGGCACAATATTGGCTAACCATGTTGGATACTCAACTACCCTAAGAACCTTGGCGTTGATTTTCTTGGTAACTTCCTCCTTGATTTTCAAACTCATGTCAGTCTTGAAATTTGTGAGATTTTGCTTTAGCGGCGGGCACATTAGATTGGTTGGTAACTTGTGAGCCACAATGGATGTACTCAGACTAGTCATGTCGGCGTACGACCATGCAAATATATCTTCATACTCTTTCAAGAACTGTCTATATTTATCTTTCTCTGATGGTGACAAATGAATGCTGATGCCAGTTTCTTTGACAATTTCTGAATCTCCCAGGTTGACGACCTCAGTCTCGTCCAGGTTGGACTTAGGTCTCTTCTCAAAATTCTCAACTTCCTTGACAATTTCATCAGGTATGCTATCATCCTCTTCTTCTTGAATCACTGTCCTTTTGTTGCGTTGTCTCGTTGCATGTCACAATCATTGGTTCATCAAGACAAGTAATAGTGATGTTGTATAGATAAAGTAATGAGAGTAAAATGATAATCATAAATATTGATTCATAAAAACAAAAAAGTGCTTTTGATAATTGACAAATGTTTTAGAAGATTGAAGATCTTATTGTGGGAATAAAAATGCGAAAACGAAATCATTTAGAAAACGAAAAATAAAAAATGCTTGTTCAGCCTTGCTACCCCGGGACTCGTCGGGCCCTGGATGTTCTGACATTCCAGTTCTTTAGGAATGATCTTTTTCTCACGGCTTGAATAGAAGGGCCTTCCTCCTCCTCCTCCTCCTCAACAATGACACAACAGTCCAAATCATCATCTTCTAGGAATAAAATTCTTCAAGGCTGCCAGTGCTTCTTATTCCTCTGACCCCCATATAATATCGGCCTGCTCAAAGGTCTGCTCCAGATGCGGTATAGGCTGTTCCAATGGGTAATACAGACCGCGCCATGGTGGCGACCATTTCTTGTATTCTTTCTATGTGTATTTGTATCCCAACCCAAAAGTGGTGCCATGACGCTTGAGCTGTATTGACTTGGAAATCCCCCGAAGATTCTTGCCGAGCCCTTTGCCAGGCTTGTATCCATTCCAGTTCAGTATGCTTGCGATCTTACTGTCCCACCATTTGTCTTTTTCTATTGCGTTGACTCATTCAATATGGTGGTAGGTTTCTCCACCCAGCCTTATTCTACCTTCAATCAGTAGAATGGTCTGGCGACTATAGATAAGGTTGCTTCCATCCCCATGGATGATCACTTCCTGGTGGTTCCATTCAAATTTTATTGCCTGATGCAATGTTGATGCCACAGCCCCGGAGGCATGTATCCAAGGCCGTCCTAATAATAGGTTGTAGGACGCCGATATGTCTATCACCTGAAAATCAACTTCGAACCACGTAGGTCCCATTTGCAGACAAAGGCTGATCTCGCCGATGGTGGACCTCTGAGAACCGTCGAAAGCTTTCACCCTCATAGACCCTTCTCTGATCTCGTATAGTCCCTTGCACAATTTCTTGAGAGTTGTCAATGGACAGATGTTGAGGATGGATTCCCAGTCAATCAGAATCCTGGTGATGAAGTAGTCCTCACATTGCACAGTGATGTGCAGCGCTTCGTTATGACTTAATCCTTCAGGTGGCATTTAGTCCTCGTGGAAAGTGATCTTATGACTCTCCAGTGCTTTACCTACCACGTTGTCCATTTCCCCACTAGTGATGTTATTTGGCACATACGTTTCGTTCATCACTTTCATCAAAGCCTTCCTGTGCGTTTCCAAATTCTGCAGCAATGACACAATGAATATCCGAGCTGGGGTTTTATTCAACTGGTCGACGATCGAGTATTCTTTGGCCTGCACCTTCCTCCAAAGGTCATCTGGGCCTGTCTCAATGATGGGTGACCTGTTGGAAGCTTGTTTTCTAGATTCTGCCAAGTGTTCCGGTGTATAGACCCTGCCGATCCTTGTCATTCCCTGTGCATCAATAGCTTCTTCTATCTTGACTTTGTCTTTTCTTCTCGCCTCAGCTACATAATTCCATGGTACAATGTTGTTGTATAAAGGTGGCGTGGTTGACACCGCCACTGTGATTGGTGCCACTATCTTCACTTCAAATGGTACGGGTTCCTTAGCAGGCGACATAACTTCAACCTCGAACGGCACAGGTGCGTCTGTAGGTGGCACCACTTCAAACTCAAATGGGACTACCGCCGTTATCTCAACATCTCCGGATGGCTAAATATGTACTATGATAGGATTAATAGTGACTGCTTGCTTCTTTGGGTCATCACCTTCTATGATCAACCCGATTGACCCCTCTAGGTTACAATATTCTTCTATCTCAATCATGTTGACACCTCCAACCTTATGGTTTAGGAGTGGATTGTTGCAGACATTTGGAGTAGGTTTCTTTGCTAGAATGACCTTATTATCAATCAGAGACTGTATTTTATCTTTCAGGGAGCGGCATTCATCGATCGTGTGTCCCTTCATGCCGTAATGGTATGCACAAGTATTATATGGATTAACCCATTGAGAGGGATTCTCAGGGGTTACAACAGGGATAGTAGTGACATAACCAGCAGCTTTCAATATTTCATACAGCTGGTCGATAGGTTCAGCAATGGCAGTGTATTGTTTAGGAGGTCTGCAATAAAAGTTGGGTCGAGGTCTCAAGAAGTTTTGGCGAGCAGGTGGTGATTGGAAGTGAGATGGTTGAGAATTATAAGTATGATAAACAGGAGCTGGTTGGGAATATCTAGGAGATTATGGCTGATAAGTAGGTGGCGGAGATGGATGATATGTTGGTGGAGGTGCTGACTGACAAGTGGGCGAGGGTGATTGGTATGTTGGTGAAGGTGCTGGCTGATATGTGGGGGGGGGGGGGGGGGGGGGGGTGTTTGGTAGGTTTGGTATATCAGTGGGTATTTAGTCCTCTGTGCAACCATTACGGCTCCCACATCTCTTTTCTTGGACACACCGCCCGATTGCAGGGCCTTGTTTGTAGCCTGCAACGCTTCAAAATTGGTAACCATTCCGCTTTTGATTCCTTCCTTAATTCTCTCACCCAACTTGATAATGTCACAGAATTTATGGTTCTCAATAACCATCAACCGCTCATAATACTGTGGGTCTTGTGCTCGGAAAAAGAATTTGTTCATCTGTTCTTCGTCTAGGGCAGGCCTGACCTTAGCTTCTTCAGATCTCCAGCGAGTGGCATACTCGCGAAAAGTTTCCGTGGGCTTCTTCTTACTATTCTGAATATAGAACACATCCGGCGCATTCACTCTATTGAACCTGAACTGGTCCATGAAGTCTGACGCCATGTTTACCCATTTGGACCACTTCTTGGGGTCTTGGCTGATGTACCAAGATAAAGCGTCTCCCATGAGGCTTCTCATAAACAACTTCATGCGAATCTTTTCATCCTTTCCTACGCCAATCAATTTATCACAGTAGGTCCTCAGATGGACCCTAGGATCACCTGTACCATCGAACATCTCGAACTTATGAGGTTTGTAACCCTCCGGTAGTTCAACACCGGTCTGTAAGCAGAGATCTTCATAGTTCAACCCTTCAACTCCTCTACTACCTTCAACGCCTTGAACTCGGCTAATTAGCTTTTTGAGTTCTTCAGCCAAATTCTTAATAAGCAAATCCTTTTCGCTGGAATCGGGTGTGTAAGCAATGTGTTGGGTGGAGTGAGGTAGAGTCTCCGCGTATATGGGGTTGTTCTGATGACCTGGTGTTTGGGCATAGAGGTGGTCATTTGTGGAGTTTTGTGGTTCAGTGATAATCAGCAGGGTATATCTCGGAGCGTTGCAAGCGTTGTGCTGGTGCTGTGGTGGGATAGTTTAATTTTTTTGTGGAGTCGTATGATGATGAGCTGTGGGAGGATTTTATCCAGAAATTAATCATTTGTATTTTTAATACTGAGTAATCATTTTTAACTATTTTCTATGCATGGAATTCAGTTTTTGCACAATTATTAGCAATTTTTAAATTATTTTATTTAATTTTTTGGGTATTTAAGAACTAGCCACTTGTATTCCAATAATAGCACAAATTAATCTGATCCTAACCCAATTAAAGAGGCCCAAATACCCCAGGCCCAACACCTAAGTCTACCCGACCCAATGCTTCATTTAATCCAAGTCGTTGATCAATTTTGATCAACGGTCCGGATTCCCCCTTTCCTTAATTAATCCCTAATGACCTACCCCTTTCCCTTCTCATTTCCCTCTCATCCCATGAAATTACATCTCTCATCTCTCCCAAGTCTCTCTGCTAACCTAAGCTCTCACATGCCGTCGCTTTGCCGGAAATTATGGTGGTCTCACCACCCTTCTAGCTTCATGAATCTCTTCCTACGCCGGGTATCACTGCCTTGAGGTCCTCAAGGGAACTAGAAGGCGGTTCTCTCACCTCTCATGGTTCTTATGTCATTCTCCGGCCATCCATGGCCGTCCGAGTAAGATTTTACTGTTTCCAGCTAGAAACAATGGTTTCTAAGCCGTTTCTCCTCCTCTTTGGGTCATCTCTACGAAACCCTAACTACTAGCCCTTTAATTTCTTAGATCTGTAATAGATCCGGGCGTATTATGAGTTATTCTTTTATTTTCCTTAAAGGTTTTACGATTTTCCTGGAACGACTCCTCTTCTTCAAAACTAGGGTTCTTAAACCCCTTTTCAAAACAGTTTTCTTTATGATTTTTAGTATTATCCTACGATTTTCATTATGTTTAATCGTTTATTTGAGCTTTTCCCCTTTGTTTGACCTATTTTTGTTAAAACCCTAAGTTCGTGGTTTTAATCCTAGATTCTAAGTATGTATTTGGATGTTTGATTAACCTGCAAATCTGTAGGTTTTTGTAAAGACTCGTAAAATTTCATGTCTAAATTAATGCCCGAATAGGTCCCCGTGTTGTTATAACTGTAGAAGTTCTTAAAAACAGACCCTTTTTGAAGTAAAAGTACCTAGGGACTTAAAACACAAAATGTTCCAGAATTGCGCTGTTATGCGACGCACTATGCGATCGCATAACGGGTATGTAGACCGCATAATGGTCGCATACCTGGACAACCTTCTGTCCAATTTTAGGACAGCTATGCGGCCTAAGATGCAATCGCATTTTGGAAATGCGTACCGCATAGCTGTCGCATTCTTGCACCTCCATTTTTGCGGGGGAGGTTATGTGACGCACTATGCGATTGCATAACAGGTATGCAGACCGCATAGTGGTTGCATACCTGGGCAATGCGGTTTTATTTTTTGGCCTATTCTAGGGCCAACTATGTGACAGGAATGCAAACCGCATAGGAGGAATGCGATCGCATTCCTTACCGCATTCCTGCTTCGGGGCTCTTTTAATTTCTAATTTTACACCCAACCCCTAGTTTAATAAAAGACCCATCCCCTTCATTTTTATCATGCATATGAACAAAAATAGAGAGAAGTGAGAGTGGGTTCTAGAGAGAGAAGTTCCCATCTTCCCCAAATTGATTCTTCAAACATCACTCATGCCTGAAAATTATCGAGTAATCTCCATATTCTTCACTCTAAGAGGTAAGTCCCCTCATCATTTCCTTTTAATTCTCAGATTTTAGTTAGAATGAAACACACATAGATTGGTTCTTGAGAATGAAAGTTGAGACCTTGCATGCATGTGAATAGTCTTCCATGACCTAGTAAAGGGAAGCTAGTTAAAGTAATCTTTCACTAAAAAGGGTTTAGTTAATCGAAGGAACCACATGGTGTATTATAAAATGCTCAAATGAATTCAAGATTCCTAACTCTAAGTGAAATATGTCACATTGTGGACTAGATTGACGGTGCTAGACAGTTCGGTGAATTGTGACAGATATTAAAGGGGAATTTCGACTCGAGGTATGTATGGCTAACTTTATTCTTCGTAGAGTCACCTTGTTGACGTCCGAGCATTCGGTATGAGTATCTTGCTGAGTATATGTGAATTGATTGTCCGGCTATGTTGAGGTGTAGGATTTCATTTTTCTGATTTTCTTAGTCGATTTCAATGTTAAGTGAAATTGTGAAAGGTTATTTCTTTGTGATTACTCTACCATGTGCAAGGTTCGTTAAATGCTTGAATATGTTAGTATGAAAGAATGGTAACAAACCCAAATGTGTGAATGTATCTAAGTGCTAAGGGCTGTGTAACAAGTGGTGAAAAGGAGTTATGAATTGATTTAATTGAACTACATGACAATGGCAATATCGTATATGACTCATTGTTTGGCAAGGTTTACTGTGGCTTGATTTCATACGGATTGTGGGATGTAATGAATTTGTATTATTGTTGATGAAAATCTTTGTGATTGAATTAATGGTTGATAAAGACTATTGTGAACATATGATTGTTTGGTTGTTATGAAATTGTACTCTTGATGATATGAAGCCTTGTGATTGAATTGTGGGTTGTTATTGTTGCTATGAAATGTGATTGTACGGTGGGATCGGGTTGCGCGCTACAACAGAAGAAATAAGGTTGATGTGAGAAGAAATAAGGGTGGAATGTGAATTTTACGGTGGGATCGGGTTGCACGCCGTAACAGAATGTAATAAGGCTGAAATGTGATTGTCCGGTGGGATCGTGTTGCACGTCGCAACAAGAAGTAATAAGGGTGGATTGTTGAGAAGGAATACGGGTGGAATATGATTATGTTGAAATAAGAATCTGTGAAACTCTCAATTGTGTTTGCTTCTGTATTTGTGCACTATTTGTCGATTCCTTTAACTGTCTCCTATCTGTGTATTGTTTGATTTTACTTAGAGTAAAGTTTGTTCATACATACTAGTACTATTCCACGGTACCAACGTCCCTTTTTCCGGGACGCAACATCTTTTATATGGATGTAGGTGGTTCCATAGCAGGTAGCTCAGCCCGCCGTTAGTGGGGCCTCCTCTTCATCTTTTCAGCAAGTTCTGGTGAGCCCCATTTCCTCTCAGGGCCGTGTGTGGACTATATCATTCCATTTTTCTTATGTTGTAAAAAGGTATAGCCGGGGCCTTGTTGCCGGCAAGTTATGTAAAACTCCTAGTACTCTTAGAGGCTCCGTAGACGCTATTTGGCTTGTATATATGTATATTTTGGGCGGTAGTTCTACTCACTCATAGTTGTGGATCGCATCGGAAAAGTTGTATGTATTATATATGTTTTTGGATTATCAAATGTTGAAAGTTAAAAGAGGAAAATGAACTTATGGTGTAAATCGTACTTTGTATCTAAATTGGCTAATTCTTATGGAACAGTCTTTATTATGAACATGGGATACGCGTTGGGTAGGAAAGGCAATCCAGGTCCTCTTGACTGGGTTCATCCGGTTAGGCGCCGGTCTCGTCCCTCGGTTTTGGGGCGTGACAGTTTTCTCATGAGAACTCTGTGATTTTATGATTTTTACCCTATTTTTTGCCTATTAGGGTTTCTGACTCTGCACTTCTTCTGCCTATATCATGTTTACTCTGTTGATTCGTACTGTGTTCTAGTTGAAACCCTTGTTCTAAGTGATTTTTTTTTTACTTTGCTATGATGATTAGGTTGCTGATTTTACCCTTCCTATGATTTGCCTCGTTTGTCTGTAGAAATTTGTGTTATTTCCTCTCATTAGTACCTTTTCTTAATTCGAATTATTTTGCGCTATCCTTGTTTATGTTATGCTTCGTTCAGTTGTGATATTTCCTTGGGTAAGTGTTTTCTTTTAATGGAATCCCTTATTCCCTTGTGATTGGTACACTCAACTGATGTTAACCTCTAAATATCCTTTTGCCTTATTTTTTGGTTAATTATGCTGTCAAGTTGATTCTTAAATACTCTCCTTAATTAGAATATTCTGAATCTAGTCTCCTTTACATGTGATACACTCGTATTATACTTATGCTCTTATGTGATTTCATTCCTTATTTATCACTGCTTATTACCGTTTGAATTTTAACTCCTTAATTAAAGGAAATACTTATACTAATTTGATTCTAATTGACATATATTTCTACAATTACTGCTGAAATATTATTTTTACCTTATTTGGCTACCTATTTAATGAACTATAAGTACCTGGCTCTTTCATTAGCACATACACAAACACAAATTGTGAAACCCTCTCTTTTACACAAAAGTTCTCTTCTTTTCTCTCTTATCTTTGGATACTATACTCTTGGTTCTTCATTTTGTGTTTGATCTCTTCTATACTGATATGTCCTAGTTTCAGTTTATGTCTCAAAAACAATATGTTTCTTCTACTACTTCAATTCGTCCTATTTCTAGTATATTTTTATTTGTGGTTCTGCTGTGAAGTTTGCACTTAACTTGGTTGCATTGTTATTCCTTTTGCATTATGTATCCCATCCCTTAGACTTAGCATTTTTGTATCCCTTTTCAGATTCTACTTCAATTACGCTTCTCTGATTACCAGCCTAAGCGTTCTTGTGTAAGTTTGAAAGGCATGCAACCTTAATCCCTGAAGCCCTTTAGGATTTCTTTGATTCTGAACCTATGTGTGACTCTGCCTACTATGTGCTTACCCTTATATGCTCTATACTTGCCCCTAATTCCTCATTACCCTATTTGTGGTTGCTGAACTTGTCTCAATTCTTTGTTCTATATGAGGTACTGAACCTGTTCTGATCCTGAGATTGGTATGTTGTTTGTTTGTTCTAATTACCCTACTCTTTTCAAATTGTTTCTCTATTGTTTTTGCCAAACTTATTTCAAACCAGTCTTTCTTGTTTAAACTATTTTCCTGCTAAAATCTTTTTTAAAAACTATGTCAAGCACTCTCACTCTACTCTTAGACATCTAAGTTCTGCCCCTCTAATGTGTGACTGCTTTGGGATCCCTATGAGATCGCTCTGAACTCTGATACATTAGAGATGGCTCTTCCACACTACACTTACTCAACCATGGTTATGAAATTTGGGTGTCAGCACTTCCCGGGATCCCTTGAGGTCCTTAGGGAACTCTGACACACCTGGATTATGTGAAAGGCTGTGATACCATTTGGCACTGGGAATTCTGGAAAGTTTGGGCCTATTTGTAGGCTCTCTAGTGTAAATTCTTATTTTTCTTATCTACTTATGTAATTCATTCAATCTGGTTCATAATAATTTGTAAACAGATATTGGGGATGGATAGTGAAAATGGGAATGGTAGCTATGCATGTTATAGAGATCAAAGGGTAGAAACCATGCTCTTAGGTTTACATTTCTTTTGTGCGTAATAGAATTCATGTTTAGGACTCATGCGTGCAAAGCACATCATGCATTAGATATCATGCCTCCTAGGTTTCATATATATTGTTTTTCTGCATCTCATTTTCACATCACTGCTTTATCACTTAGAAATCCTATCTTTAGGGTAAATGACAACATTGACACAAACTATGCATATTTTGAGACCATGTCTAATGTTTTAATCTGCTGCGCATCTAGAAACCCTTCTTTAGGAAACTCTGCAATCATGTTGTGCATTTAGAAATCCTGCTTTTTAGGAATTCTGCATATAAATCACTCTTCCTTATATATGCATATTAGATACCATGTTCAGGATTTTGTTCGTACTCGTTCAATTACACCTAGTTTAACTACTAATACATGAAAAAAGCACAAAACAGTCTCACCCAGTCTTTTTAAAAAAACTAGTAATAATCTTATACTTTGCATCACCTAGAACATCATGTTTAGGTAAAACAATTTATAACTATTTTCCTTAATAATTCTGGTAACTACTGTACACTGTCCCACACCTAGGCAAGCCTTAGGTGAATAAAACTGCTAAAACTGGAAGTTGTTCTTTGTGTTTGCTGATTAACAGGCTTAAATCTTTAGGCAAACTGATTAGGACCAGGTTTCTAAGTCTATAAAAATTGAATCTGCATGTGTTCTGATACTCACCTAGACATCATGTCCCAGGACCCTGACCAATAGTACTGCCCTTATTTGACGTTTGAGTCGTGCTGTTTATATGCATTATATGTGGAGGTAAACTTGAGCCCCCTTATTTGCTCTTTCCTGTTTTATCTACTGAAGTCATATGTGTTATTGCTTGTCGCCTTAGTATTTTCTCCTTTAAACCTAAGGGTATGTCTAGAACTACCCATAGGTAGAGGTCCTAAATTTCCCCGGGGCCATTAATAAGGGATGGGTAATAGCACGCATAGAGGTCGATAAATAAAACTCGCTTTAATAACTGCTAAGGGGTGGCGAAGGGTAGATATGAATATGATGACCGGTGCGCTAATACCACGTGTAGCCCCTCTTTGAGGAGTGATTACCGGGCATTGTACTGATGTGATCCTATAGGATAAATAACCTAGGACTCCCCCCCTCCTATCCTTTACATATGTGTTTAGACCATTAATCTTTCAAAAACTTCATATGTATACTTAGGCTTTAAATCTTTTCAAATGTGTCTTCACGTGTGTACTTGGACTACGAACTCTTTCAAAACCCTTACTTGTTTAAACTTTAATTGCTTATTTGCTACTTGCCTAAATTCACAAAGTTGTTTGGCCAGGAACCACATTTGTGGACTCTGAGTGGTTCCTAACACCTTCCCCTCGGGGTAATCTCAAGCCCTTACCCTATCTCTGCTTATCCAAATCTATGTTTGAAAATGACCCTTAGTAGGTGCCCTAACGCACCTTAATCCGTTAGGTGGAAAGTCTCTGATTCCTTGTATACCCCTTTCCCAAAAGGAAACGATTTTTACCAATAATGTCAAGACCCTGACCGATCCGAAAAGAGGAGTTAAAAAAGGGGACGCGACAGCATGGCGACTCTACTGGGGATTTCTTAGGCTTTTACCATTTCAAACCACTTTGTGAATTCGTACTTTTACTTTGTTGATGTTTACACCCTTTCCCTTTCCCCCCCCTTTACATGCAATCAATTGTTTATTTCTTTCAAGTATTTATTCTTTTTCAAAATCAAAACTGACATGTTTCTTTGTTTTCCTTTGTAACCGCTTTAAATTATAGATGTTGTATTTACCGCTTTCACAACGCGCAAATACATGACAACATGCTTTTATTGCTTATTTATTGTTGCATAATCATGCTCAACATCATATTCCACTCATGCCAATACAAATCCTATAGAAACGCTTGATGAGTGGTTGCGCTCTTCCTATTTTATATCACCCCTAAATTCGGAAAGGCTTATTTGCGGTAAAATTGGTCGATTAGCGGTGCAGTCAACAGTTCTGTGACTTCCCTCTTGAGTTGTCCGCTCAAGG
Source organism: Nicotiana undulata (assembly GCA_005239495.1). Lineage (NCBI taxonomy): Eukaryota > Viridiplantae > Streptophyta > Magnoliopsida > Solanales > Solanaceae > Nicotiana > Nicotiana undulata. The sequence goes on along the minus strand of ML300605.1, from coordinate 57,362 downwards.
GTACCAGTCTTAAACCCCATAGAAACCTTACTCTATTGTATTGTACATGCATCATGGTCAAACCTATTCGGGTTAATGTGGCGTCCACACGATAACCCTTTAAGACAGCCTTATCCAAAAGTCTACCGGGTTTTTCATAATCCCAACGGACGCAATCACATTCTGTGCATTTATTTGGAGAACTAAATGCTTGTATGCTAATCACAAGTGTATAAATAGTCGAGTCTGGCGGGGGAAAGGGCCTAACCATTTTGTCTTGCAAAAAAATGAGGCACGAAGTCCCTAGATTAGGCATGGTCAGCAATATCCACCCGACACTCTTGATCTGGTGGGAGGATCTTCACTCCAGTGATAAGAAACATGTCCAGAAATACCTGGGTAATCTACCGTCTCTCCTAGACATCCAACCCAACAACATGTTGATCGAGGCTTCCAATTTATTCTGGGATAGTGAAAGAGCCGTTTTACTCTTCGGAAACATTGAGATGACACCACTGCTAGAAGAGATAGGAGGACTGTCTGGGTTAGTCTTGGAAACTCTTAGGTTATTAGTGCCTGAGAACCGCACAGGCAAGGGATTTTTGAAAATGATGGGTCTGAAGAAGAACGCTGAATTAGAATGCTTGAAGTAATCATATGTACCCTTCGAGTACTTGTATGAAATGTACGGTCACAACAAGTCGTACCGTACTCACCATGACGAATTTGCCATTACATCTCTGGGACATATTCACCGTATTGTGTTTGTCTTTATTGTTTGTTTTTTGGGGATGATCGTGTTTCCAACAAAGAAGGAAAGGATACATACTAGGTTAGCTATAGTAACCAAGACTCTGATGGAAGGAATTGACGGGCAAGCTTTCAGTATCATCCCTATGATCATCTCTGACATTTACCGAGCCTTGGAGCATTGTCAAAGAGGGGAAAAGCATTTCGAAGGCTGCAACCTGTTACTACAACTGTGGCTCTTAAAACATTTCCAAAAGGGCCAATACCACCAAGAGTTTCCGCGAAGGGCTTGGAATGATCATAGTGCTTTCCATCACCCCAAACGAATGACGTATATTCCCGACAGGTTTCCTCAGCCAGAAACTGCCAAGGAATGGGTATAGTTCTTTGATAATCTGACTGAAGAGAAGGTACAGTGGATGTTCGAGTGGTTTCCAACAGACGAATTCATCGTCAGGTCCAGGGATGAACCACACTTGGTGCTAATAGGGTTGAGGGGAATATACCCTTATGTTCCTCTCCGAGTTATGAGACAAGAAGGAAGAAAGAAAATTGTGCCAAGAGTCGACAAGATGAGCCATTTCCGAGCTAAATTCCAGGATGATGATATACCCTACAAGTGCCAAGCCCAATACATGTGGCACTGCAAGATCATCTTGGAAAAGGATACTATTGAACCAGACATGTACCATGTTGGATGCGCACCTCTTTATCCATCATGGTTGGAAGACGACATGCATGGGACGGTGAGGCTAGGAACCAGCCAAGGTCACAGAATCATAGACGAAAGTGCCGAGACTCAGGTCAAGTACAACCGGCTGCGCAAAAGGATCCATGACTCCGAAAATGAGCACCAGAAGATACATGAAGCAAACAAAAAGTTGATCGAGGAATAGAGGGACATGGCTATTCGTTCCAACAAGAAGCTGGAGTACTTGGAGCGAGGCATAGTGGAGCTGGAAGGTAAGATCATCAAAAGGGTCGAAGACTGTCAGAAAGCTGAGGGAAACAAAGGAGGACACCTAGCTAGGGCAAACCTGCTGCTGGGACTGCGAGATCTAGGGAACCTGTTCGATGGGATCAAGGATGCCGAATCTGGGGAAGGTCCTTTTGGGACCAAGTAGGATAGGATTTCCTCTTCGTTTTATTAATGGATAAGTCCAATGGCCACCAAGTCCATGAAAGCTGATGGGGCATTTGTCAACCCGAATGACATCACTAAGAACTCAAAATTCCCGTACCGAGTGCGAAAAGCTGTCTTAGGGACATCAGATGCCCTAATCCTCAACTGATGGTAGCCAGATCTCAAATCAATCTTCGAAAATATTTTGGCACCCTGAAGTTGATCGAACAAGTCATCAATCCTCGGCAATGGATACTTGTTCTTGATAGTAACATTCTTCAATTACCGATAATCCATGCACATCCTCATCGATATGTCCTTCTTCTTAACAAACAACACCGGCTCACCCCAAGGCGAGACACTAGGCCTAATGAAGCCTATATCAAGCAAATCCTGGAACTGTTCTTTCAACTCCTTCAACTTTGGAGAGGCTATATGATATGGCGGGATAGACTTGGGCTGAGTGCCTGGAGCCAAATTAATGGAAAAGTCAATATCCCTGTCGGGTGGCATACCCGGAAGGTCTGCAGGAAACACCTCTGGAAACTCATGGACAACGGGCACAAAATCCATAGAGGAACCTCAGCACTAGAATCTCGAACATAAGATAAATAGGCCAAACACCCCTTCTCGACCATGCACCGAGCCTTCATATAAGAGACAACCCTGCTGGATGAATGACCAGAAGTTCCTCTCCACTCCAGTCGAGGCAACCCCGGCAATGTTAAGGTCAAGGTCTTGGCATGACAGTCCAATATGGCATGATAAGGTGATAGCCAATCCATCCCCAAAATGACATCAAAATCTACCATATGAAGGAGTAGGAGATCTACACTAGTCTCAAGACCACTAATAACCACTACACATGAACGGTAGACACGATCTACCACAATAGAATCACCCACCGGTGTAGAAACATATACATGAGTACGCAGAGAATCATGAGGCATAACCAAATAAGCAGAAAAATAAGAAGACACATAGGAATATGTGGACCCTGGATCAAATAAAATCGAAGAATCCCTGCTGCAAACTGAAATCATACCTGTGATAACCGCATCGGAGGCCTCAGCCTCAAGCCTGGCTGGAATAGCATAACATCGGGCCTGGGCCCCACCAATCTGAACTACATCCCTGGGACGGCCTCCTGTTGGCTGACCTCTACCTCTAATGGCCTAGCCTCTACCTTTAACTGCCTGACCTCCACCTTTAATACCTAGACCCCCACCTCTGGCTGGCTGGGCGGGTGGTGGAACACCTGGTGCGGGAACCATGGCACGAGAACCCTGGTGCTGAGAACTACTCGAGGCTCGAGGGCAAAACCTAGAAATGTGACCTGGACCACCACAAGTATAATAAGATCTTGGATGCTGAGGCTGATGGCCCTGAAACTGACCCTAACGACCTATGTAACCACCCTGAAAACTCTGGAGCGGCGGTGCACTGATAGGAGCTGGTGGTGCACTACAGGGCAACTAATCAGAATACTTCATATGAGAACCACGACCACTTGGAGCACTACGAGAAACATGGAGTGCTGATTGAAACGGCCTAGGAGGATGGCCCCTACCAAAAGAATCCATGCCTCCAGATGAGGCACCACTGAACCTGCCAAAATGACGGGGCCTCTTGTCAGACCCCTGAACACTCCCCTGTAGTTGAACCATCTCAACTCGTCTGGCCAAATTGGCTGCATCCTAGAAAGCAATATCACTCCCTGTCTATCTTGCCATCTGCAATCTGATCGGCTGAGCTAGTCCCTCAATAAATCTCCTCCCTCTCTCTCTCTCTCTCTCTCTCTCTCTCTCTCTCTCTCTCTCGGTGGGAAGTATCATAATAGCATGATAGGCCAAGGTAATGAATCTGGTATCATACTGAGTGACGGTCATAGAACCCTGTTAGAGACGCTCAAACTGCCTCCGGTAATCCTCCCTTTGACTGATAGGAAGAAACTTCTGCAGAAACAACTCGGAGAACTAGGCCCAAGTCAAAGGCGGTGACCCAGCTTGTCTAGCCAAACAATAATCTCTCCACCAAGTCTTGGCGGGACCTGATAGACAAAAAGTAGCAAAGTCGACCCCATTGGTCTCCACTATCCCCATGTTCTGTAGCACCTCGTAACAACTATCCAAATAGTCTTGGGGATCCTCTGAAGATGCACCGCTATAAGTAGTAGTGAAGAGATTGGTGAACCTGTCCAACCTCCACAAAGCATCAGCAGACATAGCTGCTTCATATCTGGTCTGAGCTACAACACCCGGCTGAACTACTCTAGCTGTATCAGCTACTGGAGTCTAAAACTGAGGAGCCATCTGCTCCGGAGTGTGAGTAGCGGGAGTTTGGGCTCCTTCCCCAACCTGAGAGACGGCTGGTGCTGCAGGAAGTAAACCTGCCTGAGAGACACTCTCCATGAGGCCCACTAGATGGACCAGAGCATCTGGAGTACTGGGGTAGCGATGAACCCCTCGGGAACCTGAGCTGGCCCAACCGGGACTGTCTGGGCAGGAACCTCATCAGCAAACTCTACCCGAGGCTTCGCCACTGGGGTTGCTGCTCTGGGCTAAGCTCTTCCCTTACCTCGGCCTCGTCCTCGACTGCTCGTAGGAGCTGCAACTGGGGACTCAAGCTGCTGATCAGTGGATGAAGAAGCACGTGTTCTCGCCATATGCGAGAGAATGGAGTAGAAATTCAATTAGCATTTGGGAAATCAAATCGCACGACAGAGAAGAATAGATGTGAAGTCATTCCTAAACTATGTAGCCTGTGGGGGATAATCACAAACGTCTCCGTACCGATCCCTCATACTCTACTAAGTTTGTCCGTGAATTGTGAGACCTAAGAAACCTAGTGCTCTGATACCAACTTGTCACGACCCCAAATTTCCCACCGTCGGGACCGTAATGGCGCCTAACATTAAACCTGCTAGGCAAGCCAACATTACCGGTTATTTCAACTTGTTCCTTTATTATTAAATTAACAAGTGATATACAAAATCAACGAAAATTAAAGTGCTGAAGAAATAGAATATAATGACTTAATCAAATACTATTACGAAATCCATAGTAACTGCACCTACAACTGGTGTCACAATTTCACGGATTGTATATGAATACTACATATAAGGGTCTGAACAAAAGTAAATACATCTGTCTCAGAAATGCATAAAGACATGAAAGAAATAGGATAGAAGGTGACGCCAAGGCCTGCGGATGCTTGCATAACTACATAGGAATCTCCACTGGACTGAAGGCAACCACCTCACTCTAAGATCCGAAGGGTCCTGTACCGGGATCTGCACACACAAAAAAGTGCAGAGTGTAGCATCAGTACCACCGACCCCATGTAATAAGTAAGTGTCGAGCCTAACCTCGGCGAAGTAGTGACGAGGCTAGGTCACGACAACCAAATAAACCTGTGCATTTTAATCATATACGGAGAAAATAACAACAAGAAATAAGGGGGAACATGTTGAGGGGAGGAAATATCGAATAATGGAACAACGAAGTAAAGCAACAAATTAGATATCAATTTAAACAACAGAAATAGCAACACAAAAACAAGTGCACTACATCACCCTTTGTTCTTTTACTCTCATCCTCACCGAATAATAAATAGAATCAGCACGGTATCACCCTTCGTGATTTTACTCTCATCCTCACAATAAATCAGTAAAAACGACACGACATCACCCTTCGTGCTTTTAATTTCATAACATGCATGACATCACCCTTCGTGCTTTACACTCTTTCACAATATCATACAAAACATCACCCTTCGTGCTTCACACTCCTCCTCAACCAAAAAAATCAGTAACAGTAATCCGGCAAGGAAATCAACAATAATAACAACAATAATAAAGCCATAACGTCCTGGCAAGGGAGCTAACAATCGAATCAATATCATCCCGGCAAGGGAAACAACTATAACCAATCTTACTGAGTTACTTAACTTCACATAGAAATTCTCAACTTGAACCAATGCTCAACAATGATCAATACCAAGGAAATACCACCAACATGGATAATTATCAAATTAAACTCAAGTAATGCTTAATGAAAAATCACATAGATCGTAATATTTGACTCACGGGCATGCTCGACACCAACGTATAGGTACTCGTCACCTCACCTATACGTTGAACATGATACTAACACAAAGCAAATAGGACACTACACCTATTACCTCAAGCTAAGGTTAAGCCAAACACTTACCTCGAATTCCACGACCAAACTCAAGCCTCATTACCGCTTTCCCTTTAGAATGCCTCCAATTCAATTGTATCTAGACATAATCAGCTTAATAATATCAATAAATGCTAAATAATTCAACTCCAATGCTTAATTATGAGTTTTCTATCATTCTTTCCAAAAAGTCAAAAATCGATCCCGGACCCGCTTGGTCGGAACACGAGGTTCGGACCAAAACCCGATCACCTATTTACCCATGAGCCTGAATATGTAATTAGTTTTAGAATCCGACCCCAAATCGAGGTCTAAATTCCCATATTTGTAAAATCCCTAATTCTCCTAAAACCCTTAATTTCTACCCTTAAAGAACAAGATTAAGGCCTAAGCATCTAATGGGTGTTGATGGAAATTGAAAGAAATGAGATTAAGAACACTAACCTATGATTTGGTGATGAAATCCCCCTTCACAAATCGCCCAAGGTCGGATTCTGTGGAAGAAAATATGAAAATATGGCCTATTCTCGTTTTAGTTACTGTCTTAAACCTCTGGACAGACTCTCAACGCGTTCGCGAGGGGTCTGCTGCGTTTGCATAGCACTGACCCCCATTGGCCTTCGCGTTCGCGTGCCTTGGCCACGTTCGCATAGGGTATTGACCCATACCCTAGTACCATCTAATGTTATGCGTTTGCGAGAAGGGCCATGCGTTCGCGTAGGCTTATCCCCGCCATGCCTTCGCGTTCGCGTGAGTGGGGTAGCATTCACATAGGCCTTCTCCAAATTTCCTTACCAACCCTCCTTGAGCTATGTGTTCGCACCTAACCTATGCGTTCGCGTAGTGCAAACCCATCCCCAGCCCCAATTACACTTCACGTTCGCATGGGTTACTGCGCATTCGCATAGAACAAAACACCAGAGACCAGAAACAACACTCTACCACATTTTTCCTAAGTCTGAAACACTCCGACACCAATCCAAAACTCACCTGAGCCCTCAGGACTCCAAACCAAACATGTACACAACCCTAAAAACATCCTAAGGACTTACTCGTGGGATCAAATCGCCAAAATAACATCTTAAACAACGAATTTAGCATAAAAATCAAAGAAAATCTCAAGAACTTTCAAAGTTTCAAATTTCACAACTACGGATCTGAATTATGCCAAATGACCTCCATTTCTTACCAAATTTTACAGGCACAAATCAAATATCATATTAAACCTGTACTGGGCCCCGGAACCAAAATACGGGCCCGATACCATCTCGGGTTTGGGACCTCGGAATCCAATTCCGGGCATACGCCCAAGTCCCATATTTTCCTACGGACCCTCAGAGACTGTATAATCACGGGTCCGGGTCCCTTTACCAAAAATGTTGACTGAAGTCAACTTAAATTCAATTTTAAAGACAAAATTAGTATTTTTCTCAAATTTTCACATAAAAGCTTTACGGATATACACTCGGACTGCGCACAAAATGAGGTGAGACAAAAAGGAGGTTTTTAAGGTCTCGGAACACAGTTTTGACTTATAAAATAAGAGATTACTTTTTGGGTCATCACAAGGAGTAAAGAAGTGGAACGCATCTACGACTTCGCAGGTGCGATGTTGGAAGCTCAGCCATTCCTTCATTTCGTTGTGGAAATTTTGGAGCTCGGTTCTTGGGCGGGTTGATTTCTTCACGATTTCAACTCAAGTAAGTGCCTTATATCTGAAAGAGCTTATATTTCATAAATCCATAGTTATTTTCATCGTTTAATTTGGATTTAAATGGAAGAAATCAAGATTTTTGCATAATCTTCCAAAAACGACAATTTAAGATTTGGAGGTCGACTTGTTATCGAAATTTGATAAAACTGGTATGATTGAACTCATATCAGAATGGGTGTTAGGATTTTGTGAAATTATGTCCAGTTTCGAGAGGCGGGTCCCGCGTTGACTTTTGATTGGCATTTTAGAATAAAATTTTAAGTTGACGTTATATTATCCAGAATTGTTTTCGATGAATTTTAATGAAGTTATAAAATTAATTTGGATAGATTGGAGCTATTCGGAGGTCGATTCAAGCAAGAACGTGATTTTGGAATATAGGTCTAATTTCAAAAAGGTAAGTATCTTGCCTAATCTTGAGTGGGAAAATTACCCCTTAGGAATTGAGTCTTATGTGGAAATTGTATGAATGAAAATCATGTACGTGCGGTGATGAGTACGTACTTGGTTTATATCTGCAAATTATCTTAGTTAGAATTCATAGACACCCTTATGTACTAAAGTGAAAAATTATTAAAACTTAGTAAATCCTTGATTTGGCATGCCTCATTCTTTGTTTGTCGAGTTTGTACTTATATGATAATTTGGTGTAAATTTTCATTTGGATTTTCGTGTGAATTCCGTGTGTTTGTTGATTTGATACTTCTTGGAACTAATTATGTTATGTATTTTCCATCTACAAATAATTAATTAAGTAATTTTAAATTGAGGTATTAATATATTTATCGAAAATTTAGATTAAATAAGGTGTCGTCTTATGTCGAGTTAATTTTCTATCTTTGTTGTTGTTATCGAGGTTTTATGTACTTCGTGTGGAGACCTTGGCTATTTGCTGTGATTTTTTTTAATTTTGTTGTATCCTTAGAATTGGTTGTGGTCTATGGGCAACATATATTATGAATTGTTGTTTTGTGTTGTCATGGTAATATCCGTGTAAACTGTTGTGTGATTTGAGTTTTATGCGACGGATAAGGGCGGCATTCCACTGTTGATATTATGTGGGCATAAGGGTGGCATTTCACTGTTGTTATGTGTTGAGATGTTGTCTAGAAGTAGCAATAAGGTTGTCTATTAAACCGAGCGATAAAAGAGGTTAATATAGGAGCGATAAAGGTGGTTATATGAGAGATAAAGGTGGCTATTGTCAGGGACGATATGTGATGATGTGGGGATATTGTGTTGATGATTTTTACGTGATGTTGTGATTTCCTGGTGATTTCGTTTATATATTGCGCAAATTATTTTATAAACCAGTAAATTTGATAATAGTCAGATATATGTTGAAATTATGAGCCTGTGGATATTGTCGGGATTACGATATCGACACGAAATGATAAATTTATTATTGGTATGTGAATTATCCGTACAGTTATGATATGAAATATGGGTACGAGGTGCCGCAAAAAAATGAAAATAGCCTGAGGCAAGTATTTTATGTTTATGATATGAGATGTCACAGGGTGACTTTTATTTGAAAGAATTATATTCTAAACATATTATTTGAAAGAATTATATTAGAAAGATATTTATTTGAAAGAATTATATCCGAAAGATATTTATTTGAAAGGGTTATATTCATAAGATGCTCATTTGGAAGAATTATATTTGGAAGACATTTATTCGAAAGAATTAAATTTGAAAGATGATTATTTGAAGGAACTATATTCGAAATATATTCATGGGAAAGGATTATATTCTATAGATTATTATTTGAAAAAACTTATAGCGAAAGATTTCTATTTGAAGGACTTGATTAATTGTTTGTACTTGTATTCATTATTTGTTGAGCAATATTTATGGCGTTCTTGTTGCCTTGTTGTTTATATAACCGGTTGATTATTGTTGCCGTCATTGTCACTTGTTTCCTATTATCTTTGTATGCTATATTGTAAAGGTTATTAGACTAGTGAGTGTCTTGACTGTACCTCATCACTACTCCACCGAGGTTAGTCTTGATACTTACTGGGTACCGACTGTGGTCTGCTCATACTACACTCCTGCATAATTTTGTGCAGAGCCAAGTATTGGAGATATCAGATTTGCTCAGAGCTAAAGTGGGATTGCAAGGATTCAAGGTAGAGTTTTTTGGTCGTCGCAGTCCCTTAGAATCTTTCCAGTTTTATTGTACTGTCATTTTTATTTTCGAATAGTATTGTATATTTGATCCTCGAGATTGTTCCATGTATTCAGTTAGAGTTCGTGACTCAGTAATACCAGTCTTGGGATGTTATTTGATTATTTTTGCTGTTAGTTTTGACACTTATTTCTATTTGTATTTCTTGTAATAAATTCTATTCCAATAAATTGCTTGAATTGTAATTAATATCGGCTTACCTAGTCTTAGAGACTAAGTGACATCACCACGCATGTGGTGGGATTTTGGGTCGTGACAGATGTGCATAATCGGTACCAGTCAAAAATCAGGGTCGATGATGATCAATTGGGAGCACCTTCCGGTTCCGTTTATCCAAGCAGGCCCGCCGGCAAAATTCAAAGGGACATCGACAAAGAACCCCGATTGAACAGAGATCGATATCAACCATACGGCGGAGATCGTAGAAACAATAGCCCCATACGCAATCCATTTCGAAGTGACCCAAGGAATGATTGAGGACAGAGTTATTGAGGGCTCATGATTAAGAATGGTTTCGATAAACATGTCTAGACCACGGAAGCACAAGGACTGTCAGAATACAACTTCAGCCTCGATGCATCAGCTATTATATCGGCCATTGGGCGGATCAAAGATACCAGATGGCCTTGACCCCTACAGACCGATCTGGCCAAAAGGAACCCAAATAAGATATGCAAATACCATGGCACTCATGGTGATAGAACGGAGGACTGTAGGTGATAAGTTGGTATTTTACCAACTTATCTCCTCTTGATACTTAGACTTTTGTATGATTTTGTTGAGAAACTAAGATATTTATTGAGGTTTGTATGCATATTTCAGGTATCAAGTGATTTAGAAGTGATGGTGAAGAAACTATATGAAAATGAGTCAAAAAGGAGCTAAAATGCAAAACAAAGTAATGCCCAGTGAATTACCCTTCGCGAATGCGAATGGTTAGACGCGAACGCGGAGCATCAGGCAATAAACCTTCGCGAACGCGAAGCTGGAGGAAGTAAACCTTCACTAACGTGAATGTATAATCGTGAACGCGATGCTGAAGGAAACAAGACTTTGCGAACGCGAAGGTATAGTCTCAAACGCGAAGAACAACTCGGCGGAAAAGCTGGGCAGTACTGGAATTTCACGTTTTTTTACCCCCAAGCTATTTAATACACGACCTAGCTCATTGTAAAATAACTTTGTCTTATTTTTCAGTCTTAGACTAGAGAAGACAAGTTTGGAACCCATGGTTCTTGCACATACACTTGGGTCTTGAAGATTTGAAGCTTTTGGTTGAGAATTCCTTATTCATTTATGCTCATTTCTTCATTTCCTTGTTTTGTATTGAATATTTAAGTATGTAGTATTTTTTCCAACACTTGAAACTTGTTTATTGAAATATTCATATTTAACGTGTGGATTAAATATCTTGCTGTGCTTATGTATTGAACGATTTTTAGTTATATTGAAGTTAGTTATTATTTCTTTAATTATTCTTGTTCTTTACTATTTCCAAAGGGATTAGCCGATCCTAGGACTCGCTCATTAACTTCGAATTAATTTTGGAAAAGATTATTTGGGGTTGGAAAGATTAATTAACAAGAACTTGAGGCTTTAATCCTCATTTTATAGATTCTACCTAGGGATAGGATTGAACTACTTGTAGCCATATCCGGGTGTGCCTAATCTCTTAATTGTTTTAGAGATAATTCAATTAGGAAGTCTTGTTAGTCTTCAGAAGAAGCTAATAAAGAATTATTACCCGAGGCTAATTAACATAAACTCGCTCATATTTGTTAAATTGTGAAATACATTGGATCGTTACTTGAGTGTAATTCCCGATGCATCCAGGCTTGTAGCTATTGATCATTTTACTTGCTTTCTAGGTTAGTTTTTATTATTGCAATTAGATACAAATATTTTCTCAAAACATTTCTAAGTGTTTGGTTTAGCATAATAAGTGATAATTCTCTTACACGCCTAATCGCCTACATATTGTTCTCTTAGGAATTCGACCCCGACTCATAGTTGGGTAAATTATATTGCATGTGATCGTGTCCAGTATTTTTTTAATAGTGGATTTGGACGTCATCAACAGACAGTTAAGGAAGGAGGTAGCCCGTTTATTCAACGAGGGCCACCTTCGAGAAGTCTTGAGTGACTGAGCTAAGAACCACTTCAGAGACAGGGTGTGAAACATGATGAACCACAACATGTGATTCACATGGTCGTCAATGGGTTCGATATTCCACAAGGACCCGATTCAAGCGCACCAAGGTGTGGATCACCAGGGAAAAGCGAACTTGAGATTATGTTCTGGAAGGGACCTTGTCTTTTTATGATGAGGATGTATGTAAAGACCCGTAATATTTCTTAACTAAAAAGGATGCCCGGATAGGTCCCCATGTTGATATAACTGTAGGAATTCTTAAATCAGACCATTTTGGAGTGAAAAGTACCCCAGGACTTAGAGGATTTGATTTCTCAGATTCGTGCGGATCTGCGGTCCACTATGCGATCGCAGATCAGGTATGCGGACCGCATAGTGGTCGCATACTTGGACAGTCTGATGTCCATTTTGAGGACAGCTATGCGGCCCAAAATGCGATCACATTTTCATGAATGGGGGCCGCACAATTTTCGAATTCTTGCTCTTGAGTTTTTCGGAGGGAGTTATGTGACGCACTATGCGATCACATAACAGGTATCTGGACCGCATACTTGCCGCATACCTGGGTAGTCTATTTCTCTTTTTGGCCCAGCTGAGGGCCAATTATGTGGCAGGTTTGCGGACCGCATAACCGGAATGCGATCGCATTCCGGACCGCAAACCTGCATCGGGGCTTCTCATTTTCTAATTTTAAAACCCGACCCCCAGCCTAATAAAACACGCATCCCCTTCATTTTCAACTATAGTATGGTAAATTAGAGAGAAGCAAGAGTGAGTTCTTGATAGAGAAAGTCCCTACCTTCACCAATTTGATTCTCCATCATCACTCAGGCCTGGAACTAATCAACTAAAACGCCATTCTCTTCACCCCAAGAGGTAAGATTTTACTCCATTAACCTTAATTCTCAGATTCTATTCAAAATGAAACACATATAGGTATGTTCTTGAAGATGGGAGTTGAGAGTCTTGCATGCATGTAATTAATTTACCATAATGTAGTAAAGGGAAGTAAGTTGGAGTAATCTTCCACTAAAAGGGGGTTATGAAATCTAAAGGAACACATAGTGTTTGATAAAATTCCCAAATGAGTTCAAGACATGTTCATGATTCCTAATTCTAAGTTTAAATGTGTCACAATGTGAATTAGATTGAAGGTGCTATAGGGACCGGTGATTTGTGATAGAAATTAAGGAAAAATCCCAATTCGAGGTATGTATGGCTGACTCAAATTTTCATAGGATAAACCCGTTGTGTCCACTTTTCGGGTACGATTCTCTTGTTTTTTTTCTATGGGATTTACGTGTTCTATATGCCTACTTCAGAAAATCTTGCTTCTATGCTACTCCGTGTACTACTATGTTGTTATGCTATTTGAATGTATAAATTGTGATCATCATGTTCCCTCCTTTAATATGTGTGCGGCCCTCCCATGTGATGGTTGTGGTAAATGTGAAAGGTTGGATTGATATGAAATATGAATCAAGAGATTGTAATGATTTGAAATTATGAACTAAGAGGTTGAATTGATATGAAACATGAATGAATGGATTATGTTGTTATGGAATATGAATTAAAGGATTGGATTGACATGAAATACGAATCAAGAGACTCTAATGATATGAAATATGAGACAAAGAATGAAATGATGTGTGATGGGAATCAAAAGATGGAAAATGATAAAAGTGACCTAAAATATCTATGAATCAATAGGAGAATGTTCTAGGGTGAGATGGCATATCCGATCGGACAGGGATCGGACTCCATGTCGTACACATGAAGACGTGATATTGTGATATGATGATGATTTTAGCCTCAGTGTTTCAGTTGAGATGGCCTAGCCGATCGGGCAGAGATCGGACTCCGTGTGAACATGCCACGGTGGTGATATGAGATGTGATGATTATACGGGCCTCACCTAGGATGGCTTAGCCGATCGGGCAGAGATCGGAATCCATGTGACAACGACACGGTGGATCAGTAATAATAATAACAAGATGAACTTAAAAGAACATTAACCAAAAGATGGAAAAACGGGATGAGGGAAGTGGTAATTCTTGTTGGTGTTTTCCCTTGCTTCGGTGTATTGATGTATGATGTCTCTATTTGTGTCTTTGATTGTTGATGTTTATCCTATCTAGAGTAGGTTTGTTCATACATACTAGTACTATTCAACGACACTAACGTCCCTTTTGCCGGGGGCGCTACATCTTTTAAATGGATGTAGGTGGTTCTGTAGCAAGTTAATCTGATCGCCGATAGTGATGCCTTCCCTCAATTCCTTCAGCAGTTCTGGTGAGCCCCACTTCCTCTCAGGGCCGTGTATAGTCCATGTTGACTTCTTTTTTATATGTTGTTTCTTTTGAGGTATAGTCGGGGCCTTGTTGCTGGCAAGTCCATGTACACTTCTCCGTACTCTTAGAGGCTCCGTAGACATTATGGGGGTTGTAAATATATTTTGGGTAGTAGTCGTACATACTCGTAATCGTGGTCCCGTATTGGGAATGTTGCATTTAGTATGTATGTTTTTGGAAGGTATAATGTTAAAACATTAAAAGAGGAAAAATGAACTTTATGTTGTGAATACCCGTTTTGATTGTCTATTGCTATTTTATATAAGTAATGTATGCTATAACCACGGGGAAACGCATCGGGTAGGAAAGGGAAATCAGGTTCGCATGACCGGGTTCATTCGGTTAGGCACCGGTCCCGTCCCTCTATTTTGGGGCGTGACAATGTAGAAGTGATCTCACAACCCTATAGTGACCCATTGGTAATATCTATCCTTATGAATAAAAGTCAATTAAACGTACTTGATTGATCTAGGAAGCTCAGTCAACATTATTCGATCAAGGGTTGTGGAACAGCTTGGCCTGCAGGATCAAATAGTGCCCGCAGTTCAGGTTCTTAACTGCTTCAACATGGCGAGTGAAACTACCAAAGGTGAAATATTCTTGCTAGTGAACATAGCCAAGATCGTTCAAGAAACAAAGTTTCATGTGATCGAGGGCTATATGAGGTACAACGCCTTGCTCGGAAGGCCCTTGACTCACAACACGAGGGTAGTACCTTCGACCCTTCATCAAGTTCTAAAGTTCCCGACACTGGAGGGAGTAAAATGGTGTACATGAAAACCCCTTTCCTCCAAGGAGATATTTCTAGTCGATGAATTAATACTGGTGTCGGGACTCTTATCAGCAAAGGAATCAAAGCCCAAAGGATAGCAGGAAGCCAAATAGCAACCATAGGTACCAGCCTCGACCCAATTGGAGGCGTAGAGGGCATACGAGGATGATGAACATTGGATCCACCGATATTTCATAATTACCGATGAATCTGACGCCACAAAATCAACGGTCTAAGAGTTGGAACAAGTCATATTGATCGAGTACCTGCCCGAACGAAAGGTATACCTAGGCACGGGGTTAAATCCTGAGCTCAGGGAAAGACTCATTAAATTCCTTATAGATAATATGGATTTCTTTTCTTGACCCCACCTCGATATGACAGGGATCCCACCAGACATCACTACACATCGATTGAGGTTGGACCCGAAGTTCCATCCAGTAAAGCAATAGAGAAGGCCCCAGTCCAAGATTGAGCACGCATTCATCAAGGACGAGGTACCCAAACTTCTTAAAATAGCCATTCGGGAAGTAAAATATCCTGAGTGGTTAGCAAACGTAGTTGTAGTCCCTAAGAAGGTAAATAAACTTAGAATGTATGTAGACTATAAGGACTTAAACAAAGCATGTCCTAAGGATTTTTTTCCTTTGCCGAATATCGATCGAATGATCGATGCCACGGCAAGCCACGAGATTATCAAGTCTCTCGATTCCTACTCCGGGTACAATCAAATACAAATGAACCCGCATGATGAAGAAAAGACTTCGTTTATCACTAAGAATGACACCTATTGTTACAATGTAATGCCGTTCGGATGAAAAAATATTGGTGCAACTCACCAACGACTAGTAAATTTAATGTTTGAAGAAGAAATAATTATTTCAATGAAAGCTTATATTGATAACATTCTAGTTAAGTCCCTGCGAGCAGAGGACCATTTGAAACATTTGCAGGAGACCTTAGACATAATGAGAAAATACAACATGAAGCTCAACCCGAAGGAGTGCGCGTTTGGGGTCGGCTCGAGGAAGTTCCTTGTCTTCATGGTATCAAATTAAGGGATCGAGATCAACCCCGATAAACTCAAGGCCATCGAAGATATCACGGTTGTGGATAATGTGAAGGTCGTACAAAGGTCAACAGGGCGCATAGCCGCCCTAGGCTGATTCATTTTTAGGTCTTCAGATAGAAGTCACCGGTTCTTCTCACTACTTAAGAAGAAGAGCAATTTTGCATGGACCCCGGAGTGCCAACAAGCCTTGGAATAACATAAACGATACTTGTCAATTCCGCCACTACATCAGACTCCGAAAGATGAAGAGCGACTCTACTTATGCTTAGCAATCTCGAAATTTGCGGTAAGTGGGGTCCTAGTTCGAGATGAGCAAGTTACGCAATTCCCTATTTACTATGTTAGTCGGACCTTAGGTGAGCCTGAGACCCGGTACCCACACATTGAAAAATTAGCGCTTGCTTTAATAAGCACATCTAGGAAATTAAAATCATATTTCAGTGTCACCCAATTTATGTTTTGACTACCTATCATCTTCGCAATAATTTTCACAAACCCAAACTCTTGGGTCGATTAGCCAAATTGTCCGTCGAGATCAGTGGGTATTATATCGAGTATAACCCCCAAACGGCCATTAAGTCTCAAATCTTGGCAAATTGTATGGCGGACTTCACGCCAGCCCTTGTACCCGAGGTTGAAAAGGAACTATTATTAAAATCGAGTACATCATAGGGGGTGGATGGTGCTTTGTACGTGAAGGGGTCCTAGATGGGCATCATTTTGAAACCACCCACTAGTAATACAATTAGACAATCTATCAGAACTTCGAAAATAAATAACAACGAGGTAAAGTATGAGGCCATGATTGTAGGTCTCGAACTGGCTGAAAGTTTGGGAGCAGAGTTATCGAGGCAAAATGTGATTCCCTACTTGTGGTTAACCAAGTCAACAGGAATTTCGAAGTTTTGGGGGGGGGGGATCGAATGCGGAGGTACATGGACAAGCTACAAGTGACTCTCTATCGATTTAAAGAGTGGACCTTACAACATGTACCTCTGCAGCAGAATAGTGAGGCTGATGCCCTTGCAAATCTAGAGTCATCAGTTGTCGAAGAGGACGAACTTAGCTTGGGGACTGTCGTACAAGTCTCAAGATCAGTAATCAAGAGGGCCATGCAAAAATAAATTCTACGCGTCTGAACTGGGATTGGAGAAATAAGTACATCGAATACCTAAAGAATGGGAAGCTCCCATCAGACCTGAAGGAGTCGAGGACTCTATGCACAAAGGCAACACAATTTACCTTGGTCGAGGATTGAAAGATGTTTAGGAGAATGTTCAACGGATCATTGGCAATATGTTTGGGACCGGGAGACACCGACTATGTCATACGGGAGATTCACGAAGGAATTTGTGGAAATCATTCCGGTGCCATGTCATTGGTTCATAAGGTTATCAGAGCAGGGTACTATTGGGCCGATATGAAAAAAGATACATAAGAGTTCGTTCAAAAGTGCGACAAAGGTCAAAGGTATGCGTCGTTGATTCACCAGCTCGGGGAACAACTTCACTCGGTCTTATCCACATGGTCATTCATGAAATGGGGAATGGACATCGTCGGCCCTCTCCTATCAGCCCAAGTAAAGCTCAATTTATTTTATTTATGACTGATTATTTTTCTAAGTGGGTTGAAGCACATGCTTTCGAAAAAGTCAGAGAAAAAGAAGTCATAGACTTCATTTGGGACCATAATATATGTTGATTGGGATGTCTGTTGAGATAGTGTACGATAATGGAAAGCGTTCCATCGATAGCAAAGTGACAAAATTCGTCAAGGATCACAAGATTAAAAGGATTCTATCAACACCATATCATCCCAGTGGTAACTGACAAGGCGAATCGACAAACAAGACCCTCATTCAAAATCTAAAGAAAAGATTGACCGACACTAAGGGGAAGTGGAGAGATATACTACCCAAGGTTCTTTGGGCGTACCTGCTGACTAGGAATTTTACCTTGTTTTATACTCTAACTGCTTAAGTTTTGGATACACTTGTACACAAAATAGCCCAAAACACTGACATGTTGTGCTTGTTGCAGGATTGAGCCAAAAAGGATGACAAACTATCAAAGATCTGCTCAAAAAGGAGTGAATCATTCGCAAGTACCAATAACAACAAAAGGGCAAGCTCAAGTGACCACCGCGGCCGCGGTCCATTCTTCGCGGTCCGCGATGGTGAGGTTCAGAGAAGTCGTTTTAAGGGAAAGTTTACCGCGGCCGCGGTCCATTCTTCGCGGTCCGCGGTGGTGAGATTCAGAGAGACTCATTTGGGAGAATGAAGGCACCACGGACTGCGGTCCATTTTACGCGGTCCGCGGTCAAGAGGTTCAGACACCCCAGCTTTAGAAGCATAGAAGATCTTCGCGGACCGCATTAGCTAGGGTTGTGTCTCAACCCTAGTGTGGGTAATTAATGGGTTCTCTAAATTAGGGCTTAGATGTTTATGGGTCATGGATATTTGGGTTGATATGTGGTTTTCTTATTAAAATTGGTGGTTGCAAACACCAATTGGTGTTCAATTGACTTGGGTCCTTCTTGAGAAAGAGGACTTGAGTCTAGGAAATCAACCCAAAAAGGAATTGAGATGAAATCATGAGAATTGATATTCCCAATTAACGGGTTAAACCTCGAGAGATTGAAACCCTACTTGAGATCATATTGCTTGTGCACATTTGACACCCAATTGACCTTGATAAAGGCAATTAGGCATAGCCACTCAAACAACCGAGAGGTATAAAGTGGGTAACTTTGGAGCATTTGGCTATATCATAAATTCCCCGAATATCATCTTTGCCTTAGATATTACAATTCGTTAATTACTCGCCTAGGTAGAAGTCATAACCCTAGTGTCTTTATCCAATTAGAAAACAACCCAAAAAGATATTAGTAATTCAATTGCAATCATTATTAGTATAAATCATAGTTATAGTAAAAAACCATCAATGATGAAAAGTGTATTAAAAAACAAGAACCATTGCTAGATCACTTAGAAACTCGCTCCAAATCATAACTCCTAAAATGGATTCGATCCTAACCTTTCGGGTAAAAGTTGCACCGACCCTCATCTTCCTACATTAATAGTAGTGTGGGTGAGAGCTGATCACCTTTTGGCGCTGTTGTCGGGGAGTTATACGGTGTTGATTATCTATGTGAATAGTATTGTTAAGTGTTTTTCTTTCCTTTTTATATTAACGTGTGTGTTGAATCATATCAGTTCTGATGGCAGATCCTTTGGGAAACATTGTGGAGGAGGTATATGACAACTAAGAAGAGGAAATAAACCAAGTACCTCCTCCCAGACGGGGCCTTCCAGCCAATATTAATGAGGACAATCAAGATCCTCCTTCGCCTCCAGGTGCTAGAGCTGCCCCTCGGGTTCTTCCAAACAAGGGGTATGCTAGTTCTATTGTCCCGCCGAGGATTCGGGCGGAAAATTTTCAGATAACAAATGTGATGCTTACACTTTTGGAGCAGAGGGGTTATTTCACCGGAGTTGCGCACCAGAATGCTTATAAACATCTAAAGGGCTTCGTGGATACCTGCTGGGGTACTAAGCAGATAAATGTCTCAGAAGATGCTTTGAGACTTCTGTTATTCCCCTTCTCTCATCAAGGGAAGGTTCTTGACTGGCTCGAGCGGCTTCCCAACCACTCAATATCTACTTGGGATGAGATCCCGGACAAATTCATTGCTAAATTCTTCTCACCAAGTCATATGGCGGCGCTCAGAGATGAAATCATGGCCTTTAAGCAAGAAACCAACGAGCCTTTGCATGATATATGGGAGAGATATGTTTGGACATTCCTGGAGCCATGATCTAGCAAAATTTCTACCGAGGGATAAACACTGTCAATCAATGTGTGGTCAATCAGTTGGCCGGTGGAAATTTCATGAAATTGAGTTACCCCGAGGCATGTGAGATATTAGATGAGATGGCTGACACATCATCAGCTTGGCAAAGTAGAGCAAACGTACCTCAGGGTGAGACCGATGTCAATAGCCTTCACAAGGAACTTCAAGAAACTTGCAAAGGCCCAGCTTCAACAATTACAAAGGCCGAAGCAAGTAAATGCCATGGAGGGAGTGAACCAAAGAAGACCCTGGGGAAATTCTAAGCAAGGCAACAATGATCAGGGTGACCAAGGGCCAAGTAGGTATAGCCAAGAAGAGGAATATGATGATCAAGAAGAGGATGTAATGTATGCTAACAATTACCAAGGTCAAGGAAACAATCAAAACTAGAGAAACCAAAGCAACAATCAAAATTGGGGAAATCAAAGACAAAGAAATTAGAACAATAGCAACAATGCACGGAATTGGGGGAACAACAATGATCGACAATGGGGGAACAACAATGATGAAAATTGGAGTGGAGGCAAAAACAACAACAACAACAACAACTGGGGTGGCAATGGTAACCGGGGGTCGGGCTTTCAAAGGCCCCTGATGTACCAACAACCAAGCAATCCACCCCCGTACCAATCTCAAGGACAAATCTCATTAAGCAATGATATGGGGAGAATTGAACATATGTTTAAGCAGATGATGGAGCGAAATGCAGACTCCGATGCTCAGTTGGCCTCTCACAACACCTCCATTAGAAACCTTGAATTTCAAATGGGCCAAATTTCTCATGCCTTAAACACACGCCCAAAGGGTGCACTACCAAGGGATACGGTGGTGAGCCCCAAAGGTGGGAACAATAATAATACTGGCCATGCCATGGCGGTAACCACGAAAAATTGAAAAGGTGGTGAAGCAAGTACTTCGAGGCAAAAGCGAATTATTGTTGATGATGATGAATTGCCCTGTGATGATTTACCAATTGAAGTTGAGCAAGTGGTGGATGAGCCAAATACTAATGAGGTGAGAATTGATATCCATGATAATGGAGAGGATTTGCAAAGGGACGTGAACCCGTCTAGGGAACACGTGATTGATATGCCGGAGCCGGTGGTCCCACAAGACAAGGCACCATTGCCTAGGCCCCTACTCCATACCCTCAACGGTTGGCCAAACAAAAGCAAGAGACTCAATTAAAGAGGTTTATTGATATAATGAATAATCTTTCCATCAATGTCCCACTGGTTGAAGCCTTGGAACAAATGCCAGGGTATGCTAAGTTCATGAAGGACTTAGTCACAAAAAAATAGTCTATGGAGTGTGAGACCATCAAGATGACTCACCAAGTGAGTGCCATAGTACATTCAATGGCACCCAAACTTGAAGACCCGGGAGCTTTTACCATTCATTGTACAATCGGGAGTGCGGATTTTGCTAAAGCCTTGATTGACCTTGCAGCGAGTATAAATTTGATGCCATACTCAGTATTTAAAACTTTGGGAATCGGGCAACCTAGGGCGACCTCAATGCATTTGCAAATGGTGGATAGTTCGATGAAAAGGCCCCTAGGGATAATTGATGATGTGTTGGTGCGGGTTGACAAATTTATTTTTCCCACGGACTTTGTCATTCTGGATTGTGAAGTGGATTTTGAGGTCCCCTATCATTTTGGGAAGGACCTTCCTTGCAACGGGGAAGTCCTTGGTTGATGTGGAAGCTGGGGAGCTTACTTTCCTATTGGGAAATGAGAAGGTGGTATTCCATGTTTGTAAATCAATGAAGCAGCCCAACAGTACAAAAGTATGCTCTTTTATGGACCTCGTGACTGAGGTTATTATTGATGATGCTAGCTCTATGATCCATGTTGATGATCCAGTGGAGGATGCCTTATTGGACCACAAGGACACTGTGGTAGATAGTTTTCTTGAAAGTACCAATGCCCTTCAAGGCATGGGTTCTTACTCTTATGGTCCCAGAAAGCTATCATTGGACTTGGAGAACCAGAAGACTCCACCAACAAAGCCTTCAATTGAAGAGTCCCCAACTTTGGAGTTGAAGCCACTACCCTCCCACCTCAGGTATGAATATCTTGGTCCATCACGTACTTTGCCTGTCATTCTTTCCTCTTGCCTAACCCAATTGCAGGTAGACTCTACTTTAAATGTGCTAAGGAGGAGGAAGAAAGCAATAGGATGGACTCTTGCGGATATTCGGGGAATAAGCCCCTCTTTTTGCCTGCACAAAATCATCTTGGAGGATGGATCAAAGCCTTCCGTAGAACACCAACGAAGGCTCAACGAGGCAATGCCAGAGGTGGTGAAGAAAGAGATCATAAAATGGCTTGATGTAGGGGTTGTCTACCCAATTTCAGATAGCTTGGACTTCTCTGGTCCAATGCGTCCCGAAAAAGGGTGGAATGGCGGTGGTCCAAAATGACAAAAATGAGCTCATTCCAACGAGAACTATTACCGGATGGTGGGTGTATATGGACTACCGGAAGCTCAACAAAGTGACCCGCAATGACCATTTTCCCTTGTCGTTCTTGGATCAAATGTTAGACAGGCTTGCGGGTCGGGCTTTCTACTATTTTTTGGATGGGTGTTCAGGCTATAATTAGATTTTGATTGCCCCGGAGGATCAAGAAAAGACCACTTTCACATGTCTGTATGGTACCTTTTCCTTCGCCCGTATGCCTTTTGGTCTTTGCAATGCACCCGCCACTTTCCAATGGTGCATGATGGTGATCTTTACAGATATGGTTGAAGATTTCCTCGAGGTGTTTATGGATGAATTCAGTGTAGTTGGGGATTCCTTCGATGAGTGTTTGAGTAATCTTGACAAAGTCCTTGCTCGCTGTGAAGAAACCAACTTGGTGTTGAATTGGGAAAAATGCCACTTTATGGTGGAAGAAGGAATAGTGTTGGGACACAAGATCTCGAGGAATGGTATTGAAGTGGACAAAGCATTGAAGTGATTTCTAAGTTGCCACCACCAACTTCGGTTAGGGGAGCCCGGAGCTTCCTTGGGCACGCTGGGTTCTATCGGTGTTTTATTAAGGACTTCTCTAAGGTGGTCAATCCTTTGTGCAAATTGCTAGAGAAAGATGCCAAATTTCATTTTGATGAGAATTGCATTAGTGCATTTGAACTGTTGAAGCACAAGCTTACCACAACTCCTATAATCACGGTGTCGGATTGGAGCTCTCGTTTTGAGCTTATGTGTGACTCGAGTGATGTAGCTATGAGGGCGGTGTTGGGCGAGAGGGTGAACAAGATATTCCACCCTATCTATTATTCTAGAAAAACAATGAACTCGGCCCAAATGAATTACACTGTCACGGAGAAGGAGCTTTTGGCAATAGTCTTTGCTATGGAGAATTTTCGTCCTTACTTGATGGGTGCCAAGGTCATAGTTCAAACTGACCATGCGGCACTCTGGTATCTCATGACCAAAAAGGATTCCAAAGCGAGACTCATGAGTTGGGTATTGTTGCTTCAAGAGTTCGATTTGGAAATTGTTGACAGAAAAGGGAGCAAAAACCAAGTGGCCGACCATCTTTCTCGATTGGAGGAGCAAGGTCGACCTTGTGATGGGCTAGAAATTAATGACAGTTTCCCCGATGAGAAACTTCTTTCGGTGTCAATGCAAGAAATTCCATGGTTTGCCGACATTGCCAACTATCGTGTCACGAGTGTTGTTGCTTGTGAGCTCTCTTCTAACCAAATGAAGAAGCTTAGGAGGGATAGCATGGACTTCTATTGGGATGATCCATATTTATTCCACATTTTCACTGATGGGGTCATTTGGCGATGTGTACCAGAAGAAGAACAATGGTCAATTCTTGAGTCATGCCACTCCTCACCATATGGTGGTCATCTTGGAGAGGAAAGGACTGCTTCGAAGGTGCTTAGCTGTGGTTTCTTTTGGCCTTCTTTGTATAAAGATGCCGGTGACTTAGTAAAGAGATGTGATGAATGTCAGAGGGCCGGAGGAATTTCAAAGAAAGATGAGATGCCTCTCAATACTATTCTCGAAGTTGATATTTTTGATGTGTGGGGTATCGATTTCATGGGCCTGTTTGTTAGATCTTGTGGGAACACCTACATTCCCGTGGCGGTGGATTATGTCTCTAAATGGGTTGAAGCACTGGCTCTACCCAACAATGAGGCCCGAGTGTTGTGTCATTTCTCAAGAAGAGCATTTTTACAAGGTTTGGCACGCCTCGTGCAATCATTAGTGATGGGGGGGTCGCATTTCTGTAATAAAGCCTTTGACACCTTGCTTTCAAAATATGGTGTAAATCACAAAGTTACCACCCCCTACCATCCCCAGGAGAGCGGCCAAGTTGAAGTCTCAAATAGGGAAATAAAGAGCATATTGTCAAAAACGATCAATGCAAATAGGACCGATTGGTCAAAGAAGTTGGATGACGCTCTATGGGCTTATATGACTGCCTACAAGACCCGATCGGTATGTCTCTGTACCAATTGGTGTTTGGGAAAGCTTTCCATCTACCGGTTGAGTTAGAGAACAAGGCCATGTGGGCCTTGAGGAAGTTGAATCTTGAATGGGATATGGCAGCCAATCTTCGTGTGGAGCAACATAATGAACTTGACGAATTCAGATTCCCTGCCTACTTTAGTTCGTCCTTGTACAAGGACAAAGAGAAGTACCTTCATGATAAGTATACTCGTGGCAAGGAGTTAAAAGTAGGTGACTTGGTTATCTTGTTCAATTCTCGGTTACATCTGTTTCCGGGAAAGCTTAAGTCAAAGTGGAGCGGACCTTTCGAAGTTGTGTTTGTGACTCCATTTGGTGCTCTTGATCTAAAGAACAAAAGTGGGGAAATTTTCAGAGTAAATGGGTATAGGGTCAAGCACTACCTGGGGAAAATTGATGACAGCCATGTAGTGGCACTTCTCCATCTCAAATGAACTAGGTAACATGCGTCGTGTCGCGACGTTAAATCAGGCGCTTCTTGGGAGGCAAACCATGTGTCTTTATTTTTGTTTTTCTTTGATTTTCTTGGTAGTATATGACTCATTTTTGCACTAACTGGTTTTGGGATGTTGTAGAACTATTTTGATGAACGGAAAAAAGCTAAGTGTTGGGTTTACTGCTCTCTGAAGTTTGCACCGCAACCGCGGTCCTCTTTTCGCGGTCCGCGGTGACATCCCTTATGAAAACAGGTCTCTGAAGTTGTCTTCGCGGCCGCGGTACTCTTTTTCGCGGACTGCGATGGACCGCGATCGCTTTTACGCGGTCCGCGGTGGCCATGTATCCAATGCTCAGTAAAACTGAAGGACCGCGGTCGCTTTTACGCGGTAGGTAAGTATAGTGGGTCCCAGGTCCCTTCTATAAACAGACCTTAAGGGCCTCATTTTACATTTTACTCACTTTAACTCTCCAAAGTGAAAATTTTAACTATGTATCAAGCTTCATACTTCCAAGTGTGCATTTCATTCTTCTACTCTTCATCCCAGCATCTAGTAAGTGTAATTATGATTCGTTAACTTCTTAATTTGATTATTTTCTTGTTTATTTGGTAGATGTTCTTCTCTTTTTCACCATTTTTCTTCTTTAAGCCATTAACATAGTTAGGGTTTGTTCATAAGGCTCATTTTAGACCCTTTGATCAATTTCACTGATTAAACACGTAGGGTTTTAACAAATTGTGCATTTGAACTTGAAATTAACCGACAAATTGAAACCCTAGGTTTTTGTATTAGCGCGCTCCGCAGTCAATTTTTTGCGGACCGCGATGTTTGAATTATCAGTTCCATTTTATTTTTATGACCGCGGACCACAGTGCTTAACTTTAGTGAAGTGGGTAGTCTGAACCCCACTTCTACGCGGACCACAGTCAATTTTTTGCGGTCCGCGAAGCCCGAGTGTGGACCGCGGTCGATGTTTTACGGACCACGATGCTTAACTTCAGAGAAGTGGGTAGTATGAACCCCACTTCTCCGCGGATCGCAGTCAAATTTTCGGGGTCCGCGGTGCCCACATTCAGAGAGGTCTTTCTTCCCTAACCCCTTCATTGCGGACCGCGGTCGCTTTTACGCGGTCCGCGGTCCCACTTCTGCAGCTCATCTGTGTATTATGCAACTCATCTGTGTATCTCTGATCTATCCACTGCTTGGGTACTAACAATGTTTAACTGATTTGAACTTGTAGAGAATCGTCCAATCACGAGGTGATGGCCGTAAACCTGGTGGCAAGGGAGAGTCATCCCGAGGGCGAGGCAAGGGAATGATATAACTTGCTCCAAAGGTCCGGGAAGCTATGAAAAGCACCAGGAAAATAATACGAACACTAGACAAAGTTGCCTCCAATTCGGAGAGTGATTATGTACCTTCCGAAGCCTCTTCAGAATCAATACCAGAATACATAGAAGACTACCCGGAGAGGTTTCGGTTGACAAATGAACCCTCTGACTCTCCCCCCCCCCCCCCCGCCCCTGCTCCAGCACCAGCCAATTCTGAGTCGTTTGAAGGCTCAGCAGCAGGGAGTGGCCACACAGACTCCACTTCACCCACAACTTCCCTGTCTGGTGAACATTCCGGAGATGAAGCAGCTGTAGATGAACCCCAAATAGGGGGTGAACCCCAAGTTTTTTTCATAGCTTCTTGTTTTGAATTTTTTGCGTACAATAAGCCTTTGGTTTTCTTAATGCCACGGTTTTTTCCAAAGGTTGAATTTGTGTGAACCGGGTGGCTCTTCCCGAGGATGGATGGTGTGACAACTTTCTTAAGGGTTTGAGTCTGTTTTTCTTTTTGTTTCTTTTTAATATCTAGTGAATAAAGGTTCCTCAAGAAAATCTTCACTTGGGCCTAACACATTTACCTTTGATCCTATGGTAAAAAACAAATCAATGTGTTTAGGATCGTGAAAGTTGTTACCTTGAGACTCTTGTGTTGACCGATAATAATCAAATGGTTTTTCGGGACCATTGTGTTGCTCAAATAATAATTGAGGTCATTGTGGGCCCCGACTCTGTGTCTTTAGCAATCCCATAGTTTGCGTGGTGAGGTTTTGAATCGCAAGTCCAAGTCTCGTGCCATTAGTCTAGAACTTGCCCGGAATGTTTGTCTAGGCGAAATCATAAGTGAAGTTTGACTTAAGAGGTGATTATAGGCTTTCCTTGATCCAAATAGTGAATTGAACATTTCCATAGCCTACCAACGACCATTTCCCTAGTCAACCCTTTTGAGCCTTAGACCTTTTGCTTTCAAACCATGTTACAAGCCTTTACCCATTTTAACCCTCTCTTGGCACCCAAATCTTTCCTTAACACAAGGCAAAAGCATAAGTTTGGGGGAGAGACGAGGAATTGCAACAAAGTGAAAATGAAGGTACAAAAGAAAGAAAAGGAAAGGCAATGAAAATGAAAGAAAAGAGAAAATTAAAAAGCCAAAAAAGAATGAACAAAGTGGAAGAAATAAAGGGAATCAATGAAAAAAATGTGATTAAAGGTGTGGAATGCCTAGAAAGGAGAAAATTTTATTTGAAAGAAGAAAAAGGTGCGACAGTATGTCTCTCCAACCCTTTAGAAAGAGCCAATTGACTCAAAGAGTCAAAGAATGTGAAACAAATGAAGTGCTTAAGAGAAGATTGAACTCACTTTGACCAAATGTTTCCTACCTTTAACAAAAAGCCTTCATCATGTACCCACTAAAGCCCTATATGATCTTGAGTTGAATGAAACTTACATTAGTGGTGACTCACAAAGGGGCAAGCCTATGGTACTTTAAACCAGACTTGAGTCTTTCCTTTGAGAGAGATGGGTGAACTCCCATTATCCTCGTTTTGAGTGTTACAATTCTAAAGTGAGCTGCTTAGGGAGAGTTAAGGAGTATGAGTTTGGGTTCCACAATTACCAAAGTGATAGTAAGAGTTTCGCTGACGAGTCGAGTCAACTCTTGATGCTCTTGTGTCGCACTTAAATCCATGGTTTTAAAAAGGGTCAAATGTTGTTAATGATTCATTTGCATTGAGGACAATTATTAGTCCCAATTGATGCTAGAGGAGGTTACCTTAGGACAGCCAAATTTTCTTAAAATTGCTCAAAAAATCCCTAGTCATAAACTCCCCCAAACTTAAGCTTTTGATTGCTTGAGGACAAGCAAAAGCTTAAGTTTGGGGGAGTTTATAACTAGGGATTTTACCTTGTTTTATAATCTAACTGCTTACGTTTTGGATACACTTGTACACAAAATATCCCAAAAAGCTGACATGTTGTGCTTGTTGCAGGATTGAACCAAAAAGGATGACAAATCGTCAAAGATCTACTCAAAAAGGAGTGAATCATGCCCAAGTACCAAGAACAACAAAAAGGGCAAGCTCAAGTGACCACCGCGGCCGCAGTCCATTCTTCGCGGTCCGCGGTGGTGAGGTTCAGAGAAGTCATTTTAAGGCAAAGTCCACCGCGGCCGCGGTCCATTCTTCGCGTTCCGCGGTGGTGAGGTTCAGAGAAGTACTTTCAAAAGGGAAAATTCCACCGCGGCCGCGGTCCATTCTTCGCGGTTCGTGGTGGTGAGATTCAGAGAGACTCATTTGGGAGAATAAAGGCACTGCGGACCGCGGTCAAGAGGTTCAACCACCCCAGCTTCAGAAGCCTAGAAGACCTTCACAGACCGCATTAGCTAGGGTTGTGTCTCAGCCGTAGTGTGGGTAATTAATGGGTTCTCTAAATTAGGGCTTAGATGTTTATGGGTGATGGATATTTCTGGTTGATTTGTGGTTTTCTATTCAAAATTGGTGGTTGCAAACACCAATTGGTGTTCAATTAACTTCGGTCCTTCTTGAGAAAGAGGACTTGAGTCTAGGAAATCAAACCAACAAGGGATTGGGATGAAATCATGAGAATTGATATTCCCAATTAACGGGTTAAACCTCGAGAGATTAAAACCCTACTTGAGCCCATATTGCTTGTGCACATTTGACACCCAATTGACCTTGAGAAAAAAAAGAGTAGGCATAGCCACTCAAACTACCGAGAGGTATAAAGTGGATAACTTTGGAGAATTTAGCTAAATCATAAATTCCCCGAATAACATCTTTGCCTTAGATATTAAAATCCGTTAATTACTCGCCTAGGTAGAATTCATAACCCTGGTGTCTTTATCCAATTAGAAAACAACCCAAAAAAGATATTAGTAATTCAATTGCAATCATTATTAGTATAAATCATAGTTATAGTACAAAACCATCAATGATGAAAAGTGTAATAAAAAACACGAACCATTGCTAGATCACTTAGAAACTCACTCCAAATCATAACTCTCTGAGGATTCGATCCCGACCTTTCAGGTAAAAGCTGCACCGATCCTCATCTTCCTACTTTAATAGTAGTGTGGGTGAGAGTCGATCAGTACCGCACAACGTTGAAATCCAGTACATGGGCGACACATTTCTTTTTAGTCTATGGTGTTGAAGCTCTTATCTTGGTCGAAGTCAAGGAAACTAGACTCAGGTTTCGATATACAACGGAAGAATCAATTCACGAGCCTATGAATACGAGCCTCAAATTGATGGATGAAAGAAGAGAACCCGCCCTCGTTTGATTGGCCGCACAAAAATAGCGGATCGAAAGATATTACAATCGAAGAGCCATTCTTCGACACTTTCAAATCGGGGACTTAGTACTAAGAAAAGTCACCCTCAATGCTAGAAACCCGAATGAAGGAAAATTGGGACCAAATTGGGAGAGACCCTATCAGGTCCTCGACATCATCAGAAAAGGATCCTACAAGCTTGGCATGGTTAACGGCGAACAGTTACCAAACAATTGGAACGTTTCACTCCTCAAACGATACTACTGCTAAGGTACGACCTTCTCTATTTTTCATTTATATTTTAAATTAATCAATTACAGGTGTTCGATCAAAGACGTCGATTGTTCCTTCAACACAAAGTCCTTAGGTCTGAAAGCACTCATTGCACTTTTTTCCCTTAGACTGGTTTTTGTCCCAAACGGGTTTTTTCGGCGAGGATTTTAACGAGGCAACCATTGTTCGTGCTAACTTAGAGACAATCAACAGTATCCAAGGCTTATTTACAATCAACCTCGAATACTGGGGGGCATCACTCTTGGATGTCAAATTTTATTGCAAGGAAATTACTTCGTGACAACGGGGTATCGATAGGTAAAGTTTGTAAGGGTCAAACGGTCGAATGAACCGCACCCATAAAGGTTACTTGAGCCCTGACATCAAACATGTACGCATCTACTATCATCTATTTAGAGAAGATATTTCCTTGCCAAATATCTCATGACTTAGAAAAAATTTACTTTACAATTCAGTGTTCTCGATCTATTGTGAAAACAGGCTTAAGGGACAACCATAATGGAAGTCCGAACAACTAACCCCATACCCGGGGACTGTCGTCCGAAAAAACAAATGAGGTTGAATTATTAAATCTTCAAGATTATAAGACCTTTAAAGGCAGCCCTCGGCATTTATAGGACTCGGGTACTATCCCACTCGGGGACTGACACTTTGAGCAAGCTCAAAGTGAAACGGGAAAATAAGCCTGAGAGGCAAGTCCCAAATAAAAGGCCACGGCTGAATTATGACGGGTCGGAGACGTCCGAATTTCGTAATAAAATAGTCCTTCAGATATTTTAATAAAACTTGTTAAAAAGGCTACACTCGGCAAAAATATGAAGGGTTTCAATAATATCAACCATTGAAAACCCTATGGGATGAAAAATCATTCGAACTCTCGAATAATTCCTTATGTCGCATTCAGGACTACAAAACATTACAAAGGGGTTCGATAAAAGCGACCCTTGAAAATCCTAATGGTACAGATTTGTTTGAACTCTCGAACAATTTCTTATCTAGTGCTAAGGCATAATAAATTTTATATGACTAACAATACACTTTTCAAGTCGAAAGGGGAAAAAAGCCAATCTTTTTTTTACAAAGGCCACATCGGCCTAATACAAAAGCCTAAGGGCCATTTTTATTTTGAGTTTGAGAAATCATCCTCACTCAAATAAAACCTAAGGGTTACCCTACTTTGAGTTCGAGCAAGCACTCACTTGATTATAAACACTACACTAGTCCGGCTTCGGTCAAATTGCCTAAGCCTCGAACTTATGAATGCAATTTCATAAGGCATAAATGTAACAAAAATTTCACAAGGCATAAATGAAATAAAGACAAGACAGAAAGAAAATAGATCTTTATATATATGAAAAGTTATCTATACAAAAGTTAGAAAATGAAAAATCCTAAAGGGCCTAATTTTCTCCAGGGGCAGCTCCTTCTCCATAGGGGTCCCTTCCACTCTCGGACCCACTTATGCTCTCGGAGTTATCATGGTCGGGAGAGGTCAATGCTTCAGCTTCAGCTTCAAGGTTTTTCGCATTCTCTATCTTCGCCGTGAGATCGAATCAATGAGCATGGATCTCTTCGAGAGTCTCCACAGGCACTCCTTTCGGGGCCCGGTTTGATAGGGTTTATGACATTGGTTGAGACAACTCGTTCCTTTTGGGAAATGGGTTTGCATTTTGTGAAGAGTCGCCACCTAACGATTTTGAGGTGCGTTAGGGCACCTATCAGGGGGGTTCATTTAAAACTACGTTTGATAACCAGAGACAGGATAAGGGCTTGAAATTATCCTAAGGGAAAGGTGTTAGGCATCCCTCAAGATCCACAAGTGTGTTTCCCGGTCAAATAGCTTTTGTGAATTTTTTGTACAATTAGCAAATAAACAAATATGGCTCAAATAATAGGGGATTTAGGTCTAAGTACACATAGGTTTGGAAACAGTTAATGGAAAAGCTAGATTTTGAAAAGAATTATAATCTAAGCAGGTTTATGGTTGTAAAGGGGTATCCTAGGTTTGTTTGTAATGTGGATCACATTAATGTAATACCCGGTATGACACTCCTCAAAGAGGAGGCTACACGTGGTATTAGCGCACCGGTCATCATATCCATATCTACCCTTTCCCACCCCGTGAAAGTAATTAAAGCGAGTGTTGGTCTCGACCTCTATTGCATGGTGTTACCCATCCCTTCCTATTAGTCCCGGAGGAATTTAGGACTTCTATCCTATAAAGGGGTTCTAGGCAGACCCTCAGGTTTTAAAGGTAAAAATACTAAAGCGACATATTATAAAACAGATAGGACTTCTTTTAAAGGGGAGCATGGAAAACAAATATAAGGCTTAGGTACACCTCCACAAATAGTACACATAAACAACATGACTCATACACAGTTAAGGTCTGGGTTTAAGTTCAGATCCTAAGCATGGTGTCTAAGTGATAACAGCAGAGTCAGATTTATAACTCAGAGAGGAAGTCCTAATCAATTTTGCCTACTGGTTTTAAACATGCTGACAGTTAAACAATAGTCACAAGAGACAATTCCAGTTTTTATTATTTAAGTTGATTACCTAAGGCTTGCCTAGGCGTGGGTTAATAGACAACAGTTATTCAGAATTGTTAACAGTTTTAGATTGTTATACCTAAGAACATGTGATTCTAAGTGTCGCAGAACATACAAGAATCTATTACCAGTTTTTGGAGCAGGGTGACTATTTCATACTTAGTAACTGGACTAGCATAATTAGACAATTGTGATCCTAGAACATGATTTCTAATGCAAGAATATGCAGAATGAATTACGAGCAGGATTTCTAAATGCATGCCAAGTTATGCAAAGTTTCAGAATGGGCAGAAGTACATTTTTGTTTTAATGTTGTTTACCTAAAGCAGGATTTCTAAGTGTGCAATGGTTGTAGCATGATGTTTTGCATGAATAACAACTGATGTTAACACATTCTTTAGGTCAAGATTTATGATTATTTTTAGGACATACAGAATCACATAACGACCGTTTATGTTAATGTTTACCTTAGAGGCAGGATTTCTAAGCGATGATGAGATGCTAAAAATAGTACATGTATGGATCCTATGTAGCATGATATCTAATGCATGGCATGTGTGGGATATGTTGTACCTAAACATGGCTGCTATTGCGCATAGAGAAAATAAACCTGGGTAGCATGGTTTTTACCCTTGATTACACTACAACATGCATATCACCCTCCCATTTTCACTATCCATCCCCAGAGTTTTTTTACAGATAATTATTACAGACCAATGTGTATGAATTACATAATTGAAATAAGGAAAATAAGAAGTTAACTATAGGGAGCCTACAATATAGGACCAAGTCTCCAGGTCCTCAATGCCAAGTATTATTTCACAGCCTTTCTCACAATCTGGGTGTGTCAGAGTTCCCTAAGGACCTCAAGGATCCCGGACAGTGCTCACACCCAGATTTTATAGCCAAGATAGAGTAAGTGAAGTGTGGAATGGCCATCCTTAGTGTGTCAAAGTTCAAAGGGAGCTCAAGGGTCCCAAAGCAATGCTCACACAAAGGGGTCAGAACTTAAGGGGTTTAAGAGTAGAGTGAGAGTGCTTGACAAAGTTTGAAAACATTGAGCAGGAAAACAGTTTTGGAAAAGGGATTTAATTGAAATAGTTTTCATAATAAAAGTTTAACTGATGAAAATAATTTGAAAGAGCATGAACACCAATGTCAGGACCAAAACAAGTCCAGCATCACACAAAAGACCAAGAATAGTCCAACAACCACAAGAAGGGGTAATAGGGTTTGAGGGACGAATACAGAGCATGTGAGGGTAGGCATATAGCAGGCAATACACAATCAGAAGTTCCTAAGGACTCAGGGATTGGGGATACAGTAGGGTATAGGATTAGACTAACATAACAAGACCAAATAGTTTAAGATAGTAGAGCATACCCTAATCAAACTAATGTATCAATCATAGGCATGAAGATTCACATAGAACATGTATCAGGTACATAAAGACATACTGGTTATGACAAATAGTGTATTACTTAACATGTGAATGGAGTTCAGGATTCTAGTTACATGTTGAACAACAAAATAGTAAGTAAAAAAAACATGTTGGTTTGAGAACTAAAATTTGAATTAAGACATACCAGTGAAGTGAAGAAAGCCAGTAACACAAAGCAGAAAAATAGGAGATGCACAGTAGTTAGCCTTGGCTTACAGCCGGCTAACTTAGGGTAGTAGCAAGTAGCACATAAGAGAGAATAGAGAGTTTTAGTTGTGAGGGAGTGAGTAATTGAACCAGATTAGTTCGTCTGTTGCTTAATGAAAGAGTAGTGCATATATATAGTTTGAAAACATATGGTAAATAAGGTAAGAACCAGTAATTAAGTGACTGCGTATCAATCAGTGTAAAATCAGCATAGGTATCCCTTAATTGAAGGGGTTAAGTTCAAACGGCTAGTAGGTAAATAACAAATAGGGAAAGTTCCCATATGTGACATGCATATAACATATAAGGAAACAATTTCAACAGTTCAAGTATGAGATTGAGACTAGCTTCAGAATGTTTCAGTTAAGAAAATAACATAAGAGTTCGTCTGGCAGCATAATCGACCAAAAATAGGACAATGAAATAATTTAAAGGTTGTAAATCAGTAAGGGAGTCCTCACAAGAGATCAGTGAGATATTAATTGCAGGAAATTAGGGGTTAAACAGGAGTAGTACTGATTCATGTGAGTACCCGAAGTAAACACATAATAGGAAAAAATCAGAGACTCCAGTAACAATTGCATAGAATCAGGGATTCGAATAGGAATAACATTAATTAAAGGAAATTAACACGAATTAAAACAGATAATAGGCAAGAAGTCAGAAGCCCTAGTAGGGAAATCATATGATATTAGGATTCACATGAATCACAAAGTAAACAGTAATGTAAGCGGAAAAGCAAGAAAAAATCAGAGACATAGATGAACAACATAGGTAAAACATCGAAAAACCATAAAGCTCATGAGACGCAAGCACATATGCAAACATTATCAAAGACAAAGTCAAGGGCTTAGGGTTTAGGTCTAAAATTAGGGATTTCAACACAATGACTCAGATAAAGAGAGAAACATAAATAAATCACTAAAACACATTAGAGACCCTAGGATAATACTGTAAAATCATAGGAAAATCATTTTAAAACGGGGTCATGAAACCCTAGTTGAGAACGAAGAGTCATTTTAGAGAAAATCGGAGAATGTTTGAATAAAACAACGAAATAGCTCATAATATACATAGATCTATCATAGATCTAAAAGAATTGGAGAGTTTTAAGAGCTAGGGTTTCAAAGAGAACCCAGAGAAGATAAGAAAGCTCAAAACATTAACGAGTTCAGCCGGAAAAGTCATAGATCTTACTCGAACGGCCGGAGATTGAAGTAAAATGGCATAAAAGGCCATAGGTGAGAGTTGAACGGCTCCAGGTTCACCTGAGGGCTTCAAGGTAGTGTCAAACCGGCGTGGGGTGAGGCAGAGGCTAGGATATGGTGAGAGGTCACGATTTCCGGCGAGGTGGCCGGAGAAGATGAACAGAGTTAATCGGAGAGGGGGAAGGTGGAAGGTTCTAGAGAGAACCAAAGATAAAGAGAGGGAGATAGAGACACCGGTTGAAAGAGAATGAGAACATGGGAAATTAGATGGGGGGTAGTCATTAGGGGGTTAAATTAAGAAGGGTCCGATCTGGGCCGTTGATTTAAAATAATCAACGGCTCAGATTGAATAGGGTAATTAGGTCGGGTGTCTTTAGAGATTGGGCTTGGGTATTGGGCTAAATTAATTGGGTTGGGGTCTGATGGGTTATTTAATTGGACCAGGTCTGATTAGGCTATAATTTAAATAAAGATGGCTATTTGTTAAATACCCAATTAATATATAAATAAGTAATAAAAAATGTCTAATATTTACAAAAATGAAATTGATGCTTAGTAAATAAAATTAAAGTAATTAATTAGTATTTTAAATAAATGTAAATGACTAATTATTGAATTAAAATAGCATAAAATGTATAATTAGGTGGTAATTGCAAAGTTGTTGCTATTATAGCCAAATAATGCCAAATTGGCTAATTTGTGAAATAACTAAATCCTAATAGGATTAAAAAATAAAATTGTCCCAAGAAATATTTTGAAATTATTTGTAATGCAATTTATGAATAATTATTGGAGATAAAAGTACTGAATAAATTAGAAATAAATTGATAAAAATATAAAAAATTATGGAAAAATACCCATCATTATAAAAACTGATTTTAAAGGTATATATGAAAATTCGAAATAGTTTTTTGAGGAAAAATTGGGTATCAACAGCGACCCAATATGCTCGATCTTGGGCAGCGTCGACAACTTCCTTTGCCCGAGCTTGAGCGACTTCAGCATCAGACCGGTAAACGGCCATGATCGCCTCACCATCAACCTTGGCCTTCTCAGCATCAGATTTAGTCGTCGCGAGTTCAACCGGGCCTGGAGCTCCTCAATCTTCTTGGCCTGTGCCAAGTTCTTCTCTTTCATGCCCAGGAGCTAGTTTTCAACCATGACAACTGGGATCGAGAAACCTCCTTCTCTGAGGCAAAGAGGTCCATATTTTGCTTCCACATTATGGTCTCCACCTTCACCGCATCTACCTCCCCACGAAGCTGCTAGATTACCTCGATATTTTGCTGGACCTGTGAGAACGAATTGTTAGCCATTACCACCGAATCGATGCCATGACCTTCTAAGATTTTTGCTCGATCAGGTCTCTTTGTTCTTTCTGAGTCGCGGCAAGCTCAACTTTGAGGTCCTTGATTTCTTCTTCTTTCTGCCCACTGAGAATTTTAAGGGCACTCTTCTCCTCAGTAAGCCCTTGAATATCGGCCTCGTATCGGCTCGGTTCTGCTTGAGACCTGCCAAACACCTCATGATGAAGCACCAAGGCCTACACAAATAGAAGAAAAGGAATTAGACAAGAAAATCAGGTATGATATCGGCAAAGGGAGTTATGGATTACCCGATTCAAGGCATGTTGAGCCTCATTGAAAAGACACGAGCCCCCACTTCTTCCATCAATGCTTGGTCTTCCTCCGTGACCAGACCCCGAAGATAACTGGCCACCCCTAATGGGCGGTAAGAATTGGTGCATCCTTCGAGATCGAAATAATGATTGTTCGCTTGCACCCGGGATTGACGCTAGGGGCCAGATTTTGGTTAGTCAATCTGAAACCTGGGAAGGTTCCACCCGAATCCTTCCTCGGTATCTCCAAGTCGCTCAGGCCGGCAACATACTCTACCCCAACAAAGTAACCACATAAATGTTCCTCCCCTCCATGGGTTCCTTATACGGAAGGAGTCTTCATGGCCCGAGCCTCCTGGATCATCTCTTTGAAAAACGAAGGAAGTAATGGGGAGTCTCCAATTTCTATTGCCCCAAATGGATCCCTTAGGGCGTTCCCTTCATCTTGAGGAGCCTCAAGACCGGCCTCCACGGCCATATCCGTCATTTGTTAACCTCGATGGGAGGCATCTTCGGCCTTTGACGGCTCGGGGACTTCTCCCAAGCCTCTTTCCGAGGCCCCATTATCTCGGGGCAGAATGTCTTCAACTCTTACCGACTCAGTGGCCTTTTGAGCCTCAGTATTTGTCTTTACTCGGGCCACCAACCCGGAATCATCTTCTTCTTATTATTATTATTATTATTATTATTCTTCCTGTGCCTCCCTTCGGAGCCGAACTGACTCCAAGGACATATGGATAATGTTTTTTCTTGGCTTACGAGCCACCCTCTTCTTAGGCTCTGACCCCTTGGAGGTCGATGCCTTCTTCCTCTTGCTCTCTTTTGCCGGCTTCGGAATGGGGAGCGGAGTTTCCTCTTCACCGGATGGGGCCTCATTACTGCATCTTTCCCAAGACCTTCAAAATAAAGGGAAACCGAGTAAGCTCGGAAAATCACTTTAGTGGATAGATTAGCACGAGAACGAGACTTCCATGGTTTTTGGCCTCCCATTGGCCCTT
Source organism: Nicotiana undulata (assembly GCA_005239495.1). Lineage (NCBI taxonomy): Eukaryota > Viridiplantae > Streptophyta > Magnoliopsida > Solanales > Solanaceae > Nicotiana > Nicotiana undulata. The sequence goes on along the minus strand of ML300605.1, from coordinate 19,356 downwards.
TAACAGGTCGCGCTATGCGTGTGCAGCATACGATGAAGTCGAGGCTAGGCTCCTAACCCAACTCTCGAGGTTAGGGATTTCTCCGGGCATCCAAGAAGCTGCTACACACTCCTCAGGGTGTGGCTCCGCCGGTGTTTTCTCGTCGGCCAGCATGATGAAGCAGCTTCTTTTTGTATCAGTTTCTTTGACGTTTTTGCCATTTGTTTATGAGATTAAGAAAGGATGAAGATGATAGAATTTGGTATTTGGAAAAGGGATTAACAGCAAAATTAGAAGATTTGCAGATGGATAACTTGAAGGATGCAGAAAGCTTTGGAGACTAGAAGAGATTGAAAGTAAAGTTAGGATCAATGGGGAAAAGGCCTATTTTTGGGTTTCACGGCGACAGTTCGAAACCACTAGTGACCGACATTAATTGACACACATTAAATGCCTTGGAACTTGTACCGACGTGATGTTTCGGTCACTTCTGTCGCTTACGTCATGGTAATGACGTCATGTGAAATCATGGTAAATTGGGGTAAAGATCGAAGACTCAATTCGTTTCTTGTCATTACAATACAAAAATGAGGAGACTATCTGTATACAATCGGACCCACCCGATTGTGTTGGTTAACCGAGACCAGGATGATGAATCGAAGACTGGCCTCGTATTATGTCGGACCAAGACATCAGGATAAGGTATCGTGCTTGGGATTCGAAGTACCAACTGAGATCGAGATAAAGGACGATCAAGACCAAACTGGATAGACATCGAGCGAGACCGAAGATAGCATAAAATGGAAAGCCGAGATATTCATGACCGGTCGAAGATCATGGCGAAAGTCTCGGAACGGATCAAATCATGAACGGTTACCTAGCTAATTTGGCTATCACTTTATTTTTGCGGATAGCTATTAACTTGCTTGACTAGTTCAAATTCATGCTAGTGAAGCTATGATTTGAAGTTTATAAGTTTAGTATTTGTAAATTAATAATTTATACGTATTAAATAAATTTATTAAGACAAAATTGAGATTTAAAAGGAAATGATTGGATTCAACCGAACTTGTACTATCATAGCTTCGCCCTTGAAAGCCAGTACTAACATACATCCTATTAAAAAAAATTATTCTCAAAACTCGAACCTAAAACCTATAATTAATAATAGTGAAATTTTCTATATCATCACGTTCCTTAATTTTATGCTACATGTTAGGCAGAGACGTATCTATGTTTGGAAACAAGGGACACATGCACTCATCCTCTTGCCGAGTAAAATCAGATTTTCTGTATAAATTTTTAATGGTTTAGCCATATAGAGTAGATGACACCCATGCTCAAATTTTGGCATTAATTTTGGCATTGGTGCCTTCGGTCGATACCCCATGGACACACATTAATATAATACCACGTATTTAGTTTGTATTTCAGAGTTTTTCTTTAATTCTATATTTATTCCCTTCTTGTCCTTTTTTCTTTTTTTAATCTCCTCTCCAAATTTTCATGGTAAACAATAACTTAAGGAGTCATAGATTAAACTATTGAGTACTTCCATTGAGATTTGTCTTTATCTTGAACCAGTATAAATTAGTTTTATTATAAATAATTTATGTGACAATAAGATCAACGTTCACGATTATACTTGCTTAAATATTTATCCCAAATTATTGCTTAAACATATTTGAATTCCAACCAAATTATTGAATTCTTTTCCAACTTTTTAGGATAAATACTTCTTCTTTTTTCGGATAAGCAAGTCACAAAATTTGTTATATGCTCTAAGAGTTTTTTGATATTTTCGTGCTTCTTTTAGCCATAAAATATGCATATGTTTCAATTTTACAGTATAAAATTTCCATTAGCATTCTACTTTTCCTTTTTATTTTATGTTAAGACAAATATTATGTATTGATTTTCAGGTTATAATTAGTAATATTAATGACAAACACAAATTTAGATTAGCAAAATTATAGTTTATCTCTTCGAATAATGTCCAAAATTACCAATATGTCATTAAAATACTAAAAAAATTACATCTCTTAATATCATGACAAGTATCGTAGTACACCCATGATTTTAAAATCCCGAATCTGTCTCTGATATGCAAGTATTTTATTTATGAATCGTGTGCAAGCCTTAAAACAATCAAAAAGATTAGTATGCATTAGGTTCGTATGAGTAAATAGATTCAAAAATGTTTGACCAAAAATCCTAATTTTCGGCTAAAACAGTTTCATTTATATAATGGTGGGTTAAACTTAGTTAATAATAATATCTCTAGATGTGAGTTAAATGTGGAGTAAATTTTATGGGTGGTCATTGAACTTTGTGTTCATAACGCAAAAGTCACTTTTCTTCTTTTCGTTACGGAAAACTTATTCAACTTTGTGTTCATTACCCAAAAGTCACTTTTCTTTCTTTTGTTACATAAAAATTATTTTACTTTTCTCTTTTTTATCACAAAAGTCACTTTAACCAGATTATATAATACTTTTACTTGAAAAGTCTATTATGTAATATATTTTTACCTAGGTATTTTACTTATAATTAAAATAACTTTAAATCATTTTATTTATTATTTTATAATATATTCATATATTTAAAAAAAATTATGCCATTCAATTTGTTTAATCATATTCAAACATGAACATATAAAATATAAAAATGATAAAAAAATATATTTAATTTTTAATATTTATCAAAATAATAAAAATAAATTTTTTTAACAAATAATAGTTTCTTTTATAGTCAATAAAAATTTTCAAAGAAGTTTCTTTTAATTGAAAACTTGATGTGTCATTTTGCTAAATGTGGGTGATTTATTAAATTAATAGATATGGCGCGGCTGATAAATCAATGAGCTTTGATTTTTTAATTTTCATCAAACATATTTCATTATACATGATTAAGAACGTAGACTTGAGATTGTCGTCCCCCAATTTTTCCTCTGTTGGTGTCGTGATGGCACATAGTCTTAGGGATTGGGTAAGCCCTATATTAACTGAATAATAACAATATATAAACTAACATATGACGATTTCAAAACAGAAATCTATTGAAAAAATTTACAATTCCAAAACTAGCAGTACAAGTTATAAGCTCTACTGAGTATGCTAGAAGAACCTCTAAATACAACTGTTTTGAAACAAGGATAAACAATGTAAATAAAAAATCCGAAGGTGATCCGAAGCCTGCGAACGCAGCAATAGGTTTACCTTGAGTCTCCACAGCAAAGTTCGAACGGCTCGCTAACATTCGACTGACTCCGAAATACCTGGATCTACACAAAAATGTGCAGAAGTGTAGTATAAATAAATAAGTATACATGCATACATGTTATGTGTCAGGGCTCGAGAAACCTATGTGGGCATGGTTCGTTTGACCATTTGGCCCTTACAAATTTAACCTATCGAGACCCTGCTGCTATGAAGTAATTTCCTTGCAACAAAGTTGACGTTCGAGGGCAATGCCCCCTAGTATTCGAGATTGATTGCAAAGAAGCCTTGGATATTGTTAAATTGTTCTAAGTTAGAACGATCAATGGTTGTCTCATTAAAAACCTCGTTGGAAAACCCATTTGGGACAAAATCGGACTAAGGGAAAAAGAGTGCAACGCGTGCTTTCTAACCTATAGAATTCGTGTCGAAGAATCCCTCGATGTTTCTGGTCAAACACCTGCAAGAGTTAGTTTAAAATAAAAATGAAAATGGAAGGGGCGGTTGTACCTTAGCACTAGTATCGTTTTAGGAGTGTTCCAATTGCTCGGTAGTTGTTCGCCGTTCATCGTGTCGAGCTTGTAGGATCCTTTTCCAGTGATTTTGAGAACTTGGTACGGTCCTTCCCAGTTCGGACCCAGTTTTCCTTCATTGGGATTTCGTGTGTTGAGGCTGACTTTTCTTACAACTAAGTCCCCGATGTTAAAATATCGAAGATTGGCTCTTCAATTGTAATACCTTACGATCCGATGTTTTTGTGCGGCCAATCGGACGAGGAAGGCTTTGCGTCTTTCATCCAACAATTCTAAGCTCGTATTCATGGCCTCGTTATTTGATTCTTCTACTGCATATCTAAACCTGATGCTAGGTTCTACGACCTCGGCCGGGTTAAGAGCTTCGACGCCATAGACTAACGAGAACGACTATCACAACCCATTTTCCTCCTTCGTAAGACGTCGTGACGGTACCTAGTCGCGACGACTAGGTAAGCCTAATAACATAAAAATAACATAAATAATGAAATAATTGAACAACTAACTTCAACGGATACTATATAAGGGTTGAAAGTCGATTGGCATATACAAGTAAAACTAATACTCGAATATACACAATATCCCAAAACCCGGTAATCACGAGTAGCGAACTCTAAGAAAAACTGTTGAACTATCTCCTATACATAGTGTCTAAAGAGATAAAGGAGGGAAAGCAGTATAAGGGGAAAAAGGGGGACTCCGAGGATCAGCGCGCGTGGGCAAATATACCTTGAAGTCTCCCGTGAGCTGCAACGATTGCACTAATGAAGAGGTAGATAAGGTGTACCTTGATATGCACTCGAAAAAAATGTGCAGGAAGTGCGTGAGTACACCACAATTGTATCCAGTAAGTGCCAAGCCTAACCTCGGTTGAGTAGTCACGAGGTCAGGTGAGGGCCCTACCGGAAAAACAAATATATATATATAACAAAGGAAATATCGCAGTAATAAAGACTGAAATGTAACAAGGAAAGAATCAGGGAAAATCAACAGCTCAGAACACAATAGTTCAACATGGGATTACTCAAAAAGCCTTCCTGTTTAACCAAAGAATTAGATTCTCTGTCAAAGTTATTTTAAGAAGAACACGGGTTTCTGATAACCAAAAGAATATGGAAATAATTATAAATAGATCGTAAATAGAAAGCAATAGATATGCTTAAAAAAAATTATTTTTCAATAGTGGTTCGAGCGCGTCTGTACAAGTTATATTTTACTCCCTTTTATAGGGAATTTCTTAATATAACGTCTACTCTTTTCAGTGATTGAGCATTAATGACTAATAATGGCATTAATGTAACGTTACAATGATTAATCGTAATTGTTGCGTGAAGATTATGTAACTGTTGCGAGGTTAGCCAATGCATCCGCTTCTGCATTTTCTTCCCTGGGTATTTGCATAACTTTCCATGACTGGAATTGCCTTGCTAGGTCTCGTGCCTTTTCCAGATATTTTTGCATCCGAGCCTCTCTAACGGTATAAGTCCCCTGCATCTGGTTTACCACTAGTTGAGAGTCACTTTTGATCACGATCTTCTCAATTGAGAGTTCTCGTGCCAGTTCAAGCTCTGCAATGACAACTTCGTACTCTGCTTCATTGTTAGTTATGGGATAACATTTAATGGCTTGTTGTATCTTTTCACCCGTAGGTGATATTAAAATAATTCCCAAGCCGGCTCCTTCTACATTAAAAGAGCCGTCAGTAAATAGGGTTCATATTCTTGGATTAGCCCCGTTGAAGATTTTTAATTCTTTTTCCACTTAAGGGATTATGCTAGTATTAAAATCAGCGACGAAATCAGCTAGAATTTGAGACTTTATTGCAATCCTAGGCTGATATATTATGTCATGTTCGCTTAATTCTATTGCCCACTTAGCTAATCTTCCTGATAACTCTTGTTTATGCAAAATATTTCTTAGTGGATATGAGGTCACAACAATAATTGGGTGACATTGAAAGTATGGTCTTAACTTTCTAGCTGTCATAATTAGAGCTAAGGCTAATTTTTCTAGATGAGGATATCTAGTTTCAGCATCTAATAAAGACTTGCTTACATAATAAATTGGAGATTGTTTACCTTTGTCTTCTCTTACCAGTACTGCGTTTACGGTAATTTCTGCAACGGCAAGATAGACATGCAGCCTTTCCCCCTCTTTTGGTTTAGATAACAGCAGGTGTCTTGATAGATAGGCCTTCAGATCTTTGAGAGCCTGTTGGCATTCTTCAGTCCATTCGAACTGATTCTGCTTTTTTAAAACTGAAAAGAATTTAAAACTCTTCTCCGAAGACCTATAGATAAATCTTCCTAAGGCTGAAATTCTTCCTGTTAGTCTTTGAACTTCTTTTTTGCTCGTAAGTATATTAGGTATTTCATCAATAACTTTAATTTGAGCAGGGTTTACTTCTATACCCTTATTTGATACAAGGAAACCCCAAAACCTACCTGATTCAACGCCAAAGGCGCATTTTTCTGGATTTAGTTTCATGTTATACCTGCGCAGGATTTCGAAGGTGATTGAAAGATGTTGGAAATGATCTTCCTCTTGTGTTGATTTTACCAGCATGTCATCAATGTATACTTCCATTATTTTCCCCAGATGTTGCTGGAACATCTTGGTCACTAGCCTTTGATACGTGGCTCCCACACTTTTCAGGCCAAAAGGTATGACTTTGTAACAATAAGTCCCCCTGTTTGTGACAAAGGAAGTTTTTTCCTCGTCTGAGGGATCCATTTTTATCTAATTATAACCATAATACGCATCTAAAAAGATTAACAATTCATGACCTGCACTGGCATCAATCAATTGATCTATGGGCGGTAATGGAAATGAGTCTTTAGGGCATGCTTTATTCAAATCTGTGTAATCTTTGCATACTCTCCATTTACCATTATTTTTGGGTACCACTACGGTATTAGATAACCAATTAGGATACTTTACCTCGCGTATTGAACCAATTTTCAAGAGTTTTTGTACCTCTTCCTCGATCACTTGGTTCTTGAATGGTCTTTGCTTTCTTTTCCTTTTCTTGACAGGCACGAAGGATGGATCTTTATTTAATTTATGAGTCATCACTTCTGGAGGTATACCTATCATATCTGAATGGGACCAAGCGAAACAATCTAAGTTAGCTTTTAAATATTAAATTAACTTACCTCTTCTCGCAGGACTCATCCTCGTGCCTATATGAACTTTCTGCTCAGGATTCTACTCGAATATGGGATAGCTTCGAGCTCCTCAGTAGTTGTTTTAATATGCTCGTCTTCTTCTGGCTCCTGAATGACATCGGGTCTGAAATCCATGTCTGTATGTTTTGATGTTGCCTCTGTGGTGATTTTGTTCACCTTCTCGTGGCTTCCTTCTTCCGTACCTATTTGAGTACCAATTTCTTCCGTATCTGTTTGGGCAATTTCCTCGTCTTTTGACTCTTCCACTACCTCTTTTTTGTAAGAGTGTACTACTGAATTTATATTCCTTGAGGTCTGCCCATCGCCTTGAATCTGTTGAATTCCCCATTTGGAAGGGAATTTTATTACCCGAGGTAGAGTAGATGATATTGATTCCATGTCATGGATCCATGGTCTCCCCATGATTACGTTGTAAGACATATCGATATCAATGACTTGAAATTTCATATTTTTGATTACTCCTTCTGCATAGGTACTAAGTTCAATTTCTCCTTTTGTTATGACCGTAGAGTTGTCAAACCCAGATAAGGCTCGTTCTTTTGGGATTACTCGTTCCTCCATTAGCATGTCTTCCTTAACTCTTAACAAAATGATGTTGACTGAGCTTCCTGGATCAATCAACACCCTTTTTACATTAGTGTCATGTATAAGTAGGGATATTACCAGTGCGTTGTTATGAGGAAGCATCAATCCATTGGCGTCTGCATTGTTGAATGATGTATTGTCTGCTTCCATGTCTTCACGAATCTGCTTCCCGTGTGTAATTGTGAACTTTGTTCTTTTTGCATATTACTCTGTTCACCTCCTCTCCTCCGCGTATCACATTCACCGTTCTCTTTGGAGATGGTGGTTTTGGGGGCTCTTGCATGTTCTTCATATATGTCTGTTTACCTTTTTCACTAAACAGTTCTGTTAGATAGCCCTGTTTTAATAATTGTTCTACCTCACCTTGCAACAACCTGTAATCTGATGTTCTGTGTCCATGATCGTTATGGAATTCACACCAGAAGTTTGGATCCCATCTCTTTGGATTCAATCTCATTTATTTGGGCCATCGAACTTTATCGCCCATGTTTCTCAGTATTGTAATTAATTCAGAAGTACTTACATTGAAATTGTAGTCTCCGACTCTTGCATTACTTCTATTTCGTTCCTCCCGACCCTTTCAGGATCTTGAGGAGGATGAGTTCATATCTATATTTGACAGACTATATTCCGACCATGTGTTCTCCCTGAAAATATCTCCAGATTTCGCCTTCCACAGAGCTCCTAATTGAATTTTGTGATATAAACTTCAAACCCTCAGAATTCCGCTCTTTGTTGTAGGAAAACTCCACGAGTGGCAAGAACTTGTCCCATGAACCTCCAAACTCCATCACACAAGCACGGAGAATATCCTCTAGAATCTGAATCGTGTGCTTGGACTGCTCGTCCGTCTGAGGGTGAAATGTTATGCTCAGCTCCACCCTAGTTCCCAACTCCTGTTGTATGACTCTCACGAACCGTGATGTAAATTGTGTACCTCTGTCTTAAATTATGGAAACCGGGACACCATGAAGGTGGACAATCTCTCAGAGGTAAATCTTAGCCAACCTCTCTAAAGAGTAAGTAGCCATCAGTGGGATAAAATGAGCTGACTTGGTCAGCCGATCCACAATCACCCAAATAACATCGAACTTCCTCGAAGTCCGTGCGAGCCCAACTACGAAATCAATGTTGATCCACTCCCACTTCCACTCTGAGATCTCTAACCTCTGAGGCAAGCCACCCGGTCTCTTATGCTTATATTTAACCTGCTGACAGTTGAGACACCGTTCCACGAAACCAATTATATTATGCTTCATTCTGCTCCACCAATAGTGTTGTCTCAAATGTGGGCACATCTTCGCGGCACCAGGATGGATGGAATACCGTGAGTTGCGTTCCTCCTCAAGAATCAACTCCCGAAGCCCATCCACATTGGCCACACTTAACCGGCCCTGCATCCTCATCATGCCATCATCACCAATAGTATCATCTCTAGCATCACCTTGCCGAAACTTGTCTTGAAGGACTAGAAGATGGGGGTCATCATACTGACGCTCCTTGGTATGGTCATAAAGAGAAGATCGAGAGACCACGAAAGCCAATACTCGGCTTAGCTCTGAAATATCGAATCTCACAAACTGGATGGCTAAAGCATGAACATCCAATGCTAAGGGCCTATCTACTGCTGGATGATATGACAAACTCCCCAAACTCTCCGCTCGGCGACTCAAGGCGTCGGCCACCACATTGGCCTTCCCTGGGTGGTACAAAATGGTGATGTCATAATTCAAGTAGCTCGAACCACCTCCGCTTCTGCAAATTAAGATCCGCTTGCTTGAACATGTGCTGCCACATATGAAAATCCCTCTACAAAGTGACGGTAATATACTGCCAAACCAAGGAAACTCCGATTTTTGGTTGGGGAACCTTTCCCATATTTTCCTAACTTCCCCACTCAAATTCAATAATTAGAGTAAGAAAACAACAGTAGATTGATGAAATATGATCAAAACAGAAGTAGGAATCGTAACAAAATAGTTCTCCCTGAACATCTCTCAAAAGTTTGCCTTCCAACGAGCTCCAAATTGAATCTTGTGATATGAACTTCAAGCCCTCAAAATTCCCCTTTTCTGCCCAGCGATTACAGCTTTTGCGATCACAAGATGGCATCTGCGGTCCCGCTTCTACGGCTAGGACTCCACATCTGCGGGTTTTCATTAAACTCTAGAGTCCGTACCCGCGATCAAGAGGTCTCACCTGCGAGTGTGCACCTGCAGACCATTCTTCGCTTCTGCGGTCCTAGATCGCTCATGCGTCCCCTCACTCGCATCTGTGGGTATCACAGATGCGCAACTCAGCTAGAACCTGCGACCCCAGACCACCTTCCAAATACCGCTTTTGTGCTTGGTTGTCTGCACATACAGGTGGGGAAACATTAGAACCAGTACACCAGAAAATCCTCTAAGTCCAAGTTTTACAACCATTAAGCACCCGAAACTTACCCGAGGCCCCCAGGACCTCAACCAAATATACACACCAATCCTAAAACGCCATACGAAATTTGTCGAGCCTCCAAACAACATCGAGAAACATCAAAAACATGAATTACACACGGATTCAAGCCTAATGAACTTTGAAATTTCTGGATTCTACAAACAACGTTGAAACATACCAAATCTCGCCTGAATGACCTCAAATTTTACACACAGGTCACAAATAAAACTATGAGCCTTTTTCCAACTTTCGGAATTCTATTCCGAGCCCGATATGAAAATTTCCACTGCTGACCAAAATTTCCAAAATTCCAACTTCCGCCAATTTAAGCCTAATTCTACTACGGACCTCCAAATCACACTCCGGACGCGCTCCTAGGTCCAAAATTACGGAGGTGAGGAAACCATCAAAAATAAAATCCGAGGTCGTTTACAGACAAGTCAACATCCGGTCTGCTGTTCCAACTTAAACTTCCAATTTAGAGACTAAGCGTCTCAATTCACTTTGAAAACCAAAACGAACTCTCCAGTCGAGACACAATAGCAGAAATAGATGCAGTGGAAGCATTTAATAGGGGATCAAGTCTCTAACTCTCTAAACGACCGGCCAGGTTGTTACATCTCCCCCTTCATAAAACAATTGTTCCTACTCGAACGAGCATAGAGACATATCTGAAGTTGTGAAAAGATGAGGATAGCGGTTGCGCATATCCCGCTCGGTCTGCCAAGTCGCCTCCTCGATCAACTGACCCCTCTATTGAACCTTTACTGAAGCAATGTTCTTTTTCCTTAGCTTTCTAACCTGCGTGTCCAAGATAGCCACTGGATCCTCAACATAAGATAGATCCTTGTCCAACTAGATTGAACTGAAATCCAATACATGAGCCGGATCACTGTGATACTTCTGGGGTATAGAAACGTGGAGTACCGAATGAACTCCTGCTAGGTTGTGAGGTAGGGCAATCTCATAGGCAACCTCCCCAACACGCTGCAATATGTCAAAAGGACCAATGTATCTTGGGCTCATCTTTCCCTTCTTTCCAAACCTCATGACGCCTTTCATAGGCGATACCCGAAGCAAGACCCACTCTCCAACCATGAATTCTAAATCGCGAACCTTCCGGTCCGCATAACTCTTCTGTCTGGACTGGGCTGTGCGGAGTCTATCCTGAATCACCTTCACCTTATCCAGGGCATCCTGGACCAAGTATGTACCCAACAATCGGGCCTCTCCTGGATCAAACCAACCCACTGGGGACCGACACCCCCTACCATATGGAGCCTCATACGGTGCCATTTGAATGTTGGACTGATAGTTGTTGTTGTAGGAAAACTCCATGAGTGGAAAGAACTGATACCATGACCCTCCAAACCCTATCACACAGGCACAGAGAATATCCTCTAGAATCTGAATCGTGTGCTCAGACTGCCCGTCCGTCTGAGGGTGAAATGTTATGCTCAGCTCCATCCTAGTTCCAAACTCCTGTTGTATGACTCTCCATAACTTTGATATAAACTATGTACCTCTGTCTGAAATGATGGAAAGCGGGACACCATGAAGGCGAACAATCTCTCATAGGTAAATCTTAGCCAACCTCTCTGAAGAGTAAGTAGCCATCACTGGGACGAAATGTGCTTACTTGAGTCAGCCGATCCATAATCACCCAAATAGCATCGAACTTCCTCGAAGTCCATGCGAGCCCAACTACGAAATCAATGGTGATCCGCTTCCACTTCCACTCTGGGATGGCTAACCTCTGAAGCAAGCCACCCGGTCTCTGATGCTCATATTTAACCTGCTGACAGTTGAGATACCGTGCCACAAACCCAACTATATCCTTCTTCATCCTCCTTCACCAATAGTGTTGTCTCAAATGCTGGTACATCTTCGCGACACCAGGATGGATGGAATACCGCAAGTTGCGGAACTTCTCAAGAATAAACTCCCGAAGCCCATCCACATTGTGCACACTTATCCTGCCATGCATCCTCATCACGCCATCATCACCAATAGTCTCATCTCAAGCATCACCTTGCCGAAACTTTTCCTGAATGACTAGAAGATGGGGGTCATCATACTGACAGTCCCTGATACGGTCATAAAGAGAAGACCGAGAGACCACGAAAGAAAATACTCAGCGTGGCTCTGAAATATCCAATATCATGAACTGACTGGCTAAGGCCTGAACATCCGATGCTAAGGATATATCTGCTGCTGGATGATATGCCAAACTCCCCAAACTCTCCGCCCAGTGACTCAAGGCGTCGGCCACAACATTTGCTTTCCCCCGGTGGTACAAAATAGTGATGTCATAATCCGTAAGTAACTCCAACCACCTCCGCTGACGCAAAGTAAGATACGTTTGCTTGAACAGGTGCTGCCAAATATGAAAATCCCTCTACAAAGTGACGGTAATATCCCTCCAAACCAAGGAAACTTCTATTTTTGGTTGGGGAACCTTTCCCATATTTTCCCAACTTCCCCACTCAAATTCAATAATTAGAGTAAGAATACAACAATAGATTGTTGAAATATGATCAAAATAGAGTTAGGAATCGTAACCCAATACTTCTCCCTGAAAATCTCTCGAAATTTTTCCTTCCACCGAGCTCCCAATTGAATATTGTGTTATGAACTTCAAACCCTCGCATTTCCCTTTTCTGCCCAGCGATTACTACTTTTGCGATCCCAGGACTGCATTTGCGATCCCGCTTCTGCGGCTAGGACTCCACATCTGCGAGTTTTCATTAAACTCTTGAGTCCGTACCCGCGATCAAAAGGTTGCACCTACGAGTGCGGACCTGTAGACCATTGTCCGCTTCTGTGGTCCTAGACCGCTCCTGCGTCCCCTCACTCGCATCTGCGGGCATCGCAGAAATAAAACTCACCTCTAACCTGCGACCCCAGACCACCTTCCAAAATCCGCTTTTGCGCTTGGTCGTCCACACATGCAGGTGCAGAAATATCAGAACCAGTACACCAGAAAAACCACTAAGTCCAAGTTTTTCACCCGTTAAGCATCAAAAACTTACCTGAGGACCCCAGGACCTCAACCAAATATACCAACCAATCCTAAAACACCATACAAACTTATTCGAGCCTTCAAACCACGTCGAGAAACATGAAAAACATGAATTACACACGGATTCAAGCCTAATGAACTTTGAAATTTTCTAGCTTTTACCAACGACGTCGAAACATATCAAATCTTGCCTGAATGATCTCAAAGTTTACACACAGGTCACAAAAATGACACTACGAGCCTATTCCAACTTCCAGAATTCTATTCCAAGCCCAATATCAAAATTTCCACTACTGACAAAAATCGCCAAATTCAAACTTCCGCCAATTTAAGACTAATTCTACTATAGACCTCCGAATCACACTCCGGACATGCTCCAAAGTCCAAAATCACCCAACGGAGCTGAGGAAACCATAAAAATTAAAATTTGAGGTCTTTCACACACAAGTTGACATCAGATCGACTGTTCCGACTTAAACTTCCAATTTAGAGACTAAGTGTCTCAATTCACTCCGAAAACCAAAACGAACTCTCCCGCCGAGACACAATAGTAGAAATAGATACAGGGGGAAGTAGTTAATAGGGGATCAGGGCTCTAACTCTCAAAATGACCGTTCGGGTCATTACAATAACGTTGCTCCTGTACTAGATTTCGACGTAGTGCGGTATGCTCATAGAACCTCGGGCAGTATGTATCTCCACTTTCCTTTGGCGTCGGTCAATCTCTTCTTAAGATTGTGAATGATGGTTTTTTTGGTCGATACGGCTTGTCCATTCCCACCGGGATGATAAGGCGTCGATAGGATTCTTTTGATCTTTTGATCCTCGAGAAATTTGGTCACTTTGCTGCCGATGAATTGTTATCCATTATCACATACAAACTCGGAAGGCATCCTGAATCGACATATAATGTGGTCCAAAATAAAGTCTAGGACTTCTTTTTCTCTGACTTTCTCGAAAGCATGTGCTTCAACCCATTTAGTAAAATAATCACTCAGAAACAAAATAAACTCAGCTTTACCTGGGGCCGATGGAAGAGGGTTGACGATGTCCATTCCCTATTTCATGAATGACCATGGCGATAAGACCGAATGTAGTTGCTCTTCGGGCTGGTGAATCATCGGCGCTTAACTTTGGCATTTGTCACATTTTTGAACGAATTCCTTTAAATATTTCTCACTATCAATCCAATAATGTCATGTTCTGATTACTTTGTGGACCAACGATTCGGCACCGGAATAATTTCCACAAGTTTCCTCGTGAATTTCCCGTAGGACATATTCCGTGTCTCCCAATGTCAAATATATTACCAACCGCCCATCGAACATCCTTCTGAACAGCGTTCCGTCTTCGGACAGAGTGAACCCCATTGCCTTTGTACGTAGCGCTCTCGACTCCTTTGGATCTGATGGAAGTTTCCCATTCTTAAATAACCTATGTACTTGTTTCTCCCATCCCGGGTCAAACTTGTGGAGTTAATCTCAGCGTGTTCTTCTTCGATCACCAATCTCATGAGTTGTACGGCAGTCCCCGAGTTGAGCCCGTTATCTTTGACCGATGAACCTAAGTTTGCAAGTGCGTCGCCCTCGTTGTTCTTTTCTCGAGGTACATGTTGCAAGGTCCATTTCTTGAATTGATGTAGAGTTACCTGTAGTTTATCCAAATACCTCTGCATTCGATCTTCTCGGACTGCAAAAGTCCTGCTAACTTAGTTTACCACGAGGAGAGAATCAAATTTGGCCTCGATGACTTCTACTCCCAAGCTTTTAGCCAACTCAAGACCTGCAATCATGGCCTCATACTCGAACTTATTGTTAGTTAATTTCAAATTCCTGATAGATTTCCTAACTACACTACCCATAGGTGGATTTAGCACGATACCCAGCCCAGACCCCTTCGCGTTTGAAGTACCGTCCGTAAAGAGGGTCCAGACTCCTGAGGACGTACCTGATTTGATTAACATTTCTCTTTCGACCTCGGGTATGAGGGCCAGTTGAAGTCGGACATGAAGTCTGCTAAGATTTGAGAGTTGATGGCGGTTAGGGGTCGATATTCAATATTGTACCCACTAATTTCTACGGCCCATTCGGCCCATATGCATGAAAGTTCGGGTTTGTGCAGAATATTTCGAAGTGGATAAGTATTTACAACACATATCGGATGATATTGAAAATATGGCTATAATTTCCTAGAGGCGCTTATTAAAGCAAGCTCTAATTTTTCTAAGTGTGGATATCTAGTTTCGGCCTCATCTAAGGTCCGACTAACATAGTAGACAGGGAATTGCGTACCTTGTTCTTCTCGAACTAGCACTCCACTTAACGCTATTTCCTAGACTGCCAAGTACAAGTAGAGTTGCTCGTCCGTTTTTGGGGTATGAAGCAGTGGAAGACTCGACAAATATCGCTTTAGTTCCTCCAAGGCATGTTGGAATTCTAGATTCCATGCAAAGATACTTTCTTCATAAGTAGCGAGAAGAATCGATGACTCCTATCTGAGGACCTCGAAATGAATCGCCCCAGGGTTGCTATGCGCCCCGTTAGCCTCTGTATGGCCTTTACATTTTCTACGACCGTGATGTCCTCGATAGATTTAATTTTATCGGGTTTGAACTAGATCCCCTAATCGGACATCATGAAGCGAAGGAACTTGCCCGAGCCAACACCGAACACACACTTTTCTAGGTTAAGCTTCATATTGTACTTCGTTAGTATACAAAAAGTCTCCTGCAAATGTTTTAAATGGTCCTCTGCTTGATGGGACTTAAATAACATGTCATCAATATAAACTTCCATTGATTTTCCTATTTGTTCGTCAAAAATTCAATTTACTAGGCGTTGATAAGTTACACCAGAATTTTTTAGTCCCAATGACAATACATTATAACAATAGGCTCCATACTTAGTGATAAACAAGGTCTTTTCCTAATCCTCCGGGTTCATTTGTATTTGGTTGTACCCAGAGTATGCATCGAGAAAATTGAGAATCTCGTGGCCGACCGTGGCATCGATCATACGACCGTTACTAGGCAAAGGAAAGGAATCCTTGGGCGATGCTTTGTTCAAATGTTTATAATTTACGCACATTCTAAGTGTATTTCCCTTCTTAGGTACTACCCCTACGTTTGATAACCATTCGGGTTATTTTACTTCCCAAATGGATCCTATTTTGAGAAATTTGGTTACCTCGTCCTTGATGAATGCATGCTTAACCTCGTACTGGGGCCTTCTTTTTTTCTTTAATGGACGAAACTTCGAGTCCAGACTTAATCGATGGGTAGTGATTTCCGGTGGGATCCCTGTCATATCGAGATGGGATCAAGCAAAACAATCCATGTTCTCTAAAAGGAATTGAATAAGTTTTTTCCTGAGGTGGGGAGTTAACTCAGTGCCCAGGTATACTTTTCGTTCGAGCAGATATTCGATCAATAATACTTGTTCCAGTTATTCAACCGTCGACTTGGTGGCGTCGGAGTCATCGGGAATTATGAAGGATCGAGGGATCCAATAGTCATCGTCCTCGTCTGCCCCCTGATTCTCCGATTAGGTTGAAGCTGGTGTCTGTGGTTGCTATTTGGCCTCATGTTTTCCCTTCAAATTTGATTCCATTGCTGATGAGAGTGCTGATACAGGTATGACTTAGTCGACCGCAAATATCTCTTTGGTGGCGGATTTCTCTCTGTACACTGTTTTGACTCCCTCTGGTGTCGGTAAGTTCATAACTTGGTGAGGGGTCGAGGGTACTGCCCTCATGTTACGGATGATAGGCCTTCCGAGCAGGGCGTTGTACCTCATGTCATCGTCGATCACATGGAACTTTGTTTCTTGGATGGTCCCGGCTACGTTCACTAGTAAAGAAATTTTACCTTTGGTAGTTTCCCTCACCATTTTGAAGTCGTTAAGAACCCGGGATGCGGGCACAATTTGATCATGTAGGCCGAGATGTTCTACGACCCTCGATCAAATGTTATTGGCCGAGCTACCTGGATCAATTAAAACACGTTTAACTTGAATTTTATTCATAAGAACAGACATTATCAGTGCGTCGTTATGGAAATGTGAGATCCCCTTTGCATCCCCGCCATTGAAAGACAAGGTTCCTTCCGGTACATAGTCTCGAGTTTGTTTTTTTCCCGTGATCAACACTTTGGTGCGCTTGAATATGGGTCCCTATGGAATGTAGACCCCACCAACGATCATGTGAATTTTGTGATGTGGCTCAATTCTTCCTGTTTGCATCCCTATCTCTAAAGTGGTTCTTAGTCCGGTCGCTCAAGAATTCTCGAAGATGCCCCTCGTTAAACAAACATGCTACCTCCTCCCCCAATTGTCTTCAATCTTATGTTCTATGGCCATAGGTGCCATAAAAAGACAGAGAAAAGCAAGAATTTTGGGAAGTTTTATTATCAAAAGACTTTGAATAAATACAAACACTTGATTCAAAGATAAATAGGGATAAAATGGGGGGTTCCAATTTTTTTAGCCTAAAGGATCACCCCGTGAAACATAAATAATACTTCGTAACTCCCTCAAGATGGGGTGTTACTCGTATTATTCAGCGGGCACAAACTATCGTCTCCTGCTACCCGATTACTATCTTTAAGTTACTAACTGAAGCGCACTAGTTGATTATAAATCGTGCCTTATGCGTGCACTACCCGTACCATACCTATGGTCCAGGAGGCATTTGGCCCTCTACTTTGGGTGGTTCTTGACTTGACTTAGGTTGCTCAGAAAATGTTAAAACTAGGCAACAATGCAAATTAGATAGGACTATAATTAAATCCAATTAAGGGCTCAAGTTAGCCTCAACAATTAGACAACAAAGACATGCAAACAGATTTCTGTGTAGGGTATTAGGCAGTTTTAGAATTGAGGGGAATTGAAGTCGTTAAGCTCTATGGACATGGTTTCTATACGATCTGATTCAGATGTGCAGGCGATGTCTTAGACCTATGATTTCTAAATTACCATTTTGTAATTGCCAGATGCTGCTAAGTCTCTTACTACATATTATAAGTTAATAAACCTATATGCATGATCTATCAATGGTTTGCACAGTAGGGACAATGAAACTTATTGGAAATGCTCAAATTTACCTATGCTTCTTAATAATCGTGTGGAAGAGCAATGAAACGACGTTTGAAGAGTCCAATATTAGTACTTTAGAGCATATAATGATATCTTATAGGCATGATTTCTAAAGATTGACGGTTGGACCTGATTTTATACATTTAGCTCCTATAGGTATGCTTTCCAGACGGACGATATGATGCAATAGTGAATTAATTAGTTAAAATCCTATGGGCTTGGTATCTAATTAACATGGTGCAGATTAAAGAGCAATTATTAGCAATTATTTCCTATAGGCATGCTATTGTAACGACCCGGTCGGTCATTACGTAGAATCTGCATTATAATTACTGTTTTTGCCCTGTCATATGCTGGTTATACTGTTTATGATGTGTTAGAGTTGGTTGGATCGGGTTCAGAATGGTTAAATTGAGAATTTAGACACTTTGCCTAAAAAAATAGCTTTATAGTTGGAAAAGTCAACTGAGAGTTGACTTATTGGTAAACGACCTCAGAATGCGGATTTTATTGTTCGGATAGCTTCGTTAGGTGATTTGGGACTTAGGAGTGTGTTCAGAATATTTTTGTGATGTCCGATGTAGAATTAGGCTTGAATTGGCGAAAGTTCCAGGTATTCCATTCATCCGAGCGCCGCGAAGATGTACCAAGACTTGCGGCAGCATTATTGGTGGCGTAGAATGAAGAAGGATATTGTGGCCTGTGTAGCTCGGTGCTTGAATTGTCAGCAGGTTAAATATGAGCACCAGAGACCGGGAGGTTTGATGCAACAGATTCAGCTTTCCGAGTGGAAGTAGGAGTGTATCACGATGGATTTTGTAGTAAGACTTCCACGGACTCAGAGGATGGTTGATGCAGTATGGGTTGTGGTGGATAGGCTAACTAAGTCAGCACATTTCATCCCGGTGGCGGTTTCATCTTCAGCAGAGAAGTTGGCTCAGATTTATATGAGAGAGATCGTCAGATTGCACGGTGTGCCCCTATCTATTATATCAGACCGAGGTACTCAGTTTACCTCCCATTTCTGGAGAGTATTCCAGCGAGAGTTGGGCATACAGATTGAGTTGAGTACAACATTTCATCCTCAGACGGACGGACAGTCCGAGCGCACTATTCAGATTTTTGAGGATATGTTGCGGGCATGTGTCATTGATTTCGGTGGTTCATGGGATCAGTTCTTGCTGTTAGCAGAGTTTTCCTAAAACAACAGTTACCAGTCAAGCATTCAGATAGCTCCGTATAACGCGTTGTATGGTAGGCGATGTCGGTCTCCAGTCGGATGGTTCGAGCCCGGAGAGGCTAGGT